>JAPMOR010014233.1:192563-267086 GCA_026543865.1 Argiope aurantia
CTTACATTTTTTTCTTGTCGGTGGTTAACAAACAAATAAAAATGTAAATAGGTTGAAAAGAAAAAAAGGTATAAGTTCCTATTTACCTTACTTGTTAAAAAATTGTAAAATTTTAAAACAAATCGAAAATTGTTTTAAAACCGTTGTTATGTGAAATATTATTAAATATTATTTTAATAAAGTTTTTACCATTTAAAAGCAGATATAAGATTTTTACATAATAATTTCATTATTATTTCCCTAAATCGTAATATGTGATATCGTAAATATATAACAAACATATTTTTTTTATTTAAGATTTCCACTAATAAGTAATTATTAAAAAAAACAATCTAATAGGATATCACTTAACTTTTATTATATTTGTTTTAGAAATTTACTCATTGAACTAAATACATAAAAATTTTCAAGAACAACTGCTATGAAAGAAAAAGAATGATCTGACTGGGAAGAATAATAAAAGAAAGCGGTGTAACAATTCTTCTAAAGCCATAATTTATAGAGAGTTTGTAGTTTTTGCAAATCATTTATTGACGAAAATTTGTCTGTTGAAAAAAACAGTCCGGAAAACGCTTTAAACTAGTTGTCTTGAATGCCAAAGCAATAATAATCTTGATTGCAACCTGTTAACAAGCACTTTTTTTCTTGTAAAATTGGTTCATATTTAAAAGAAAATGGTGGCAATAAAAAATTTTTATATATATTAACAGTTACAATTTAAAAAAATCTGGAATCTTAGCATATATAATAAATTAAAGAAATTTTTTTAATAAAATTTCTATTAATTTGAAACCTTTCTCAGCATTTGACCGTATATAATAGGGAGGAAAAAAACTGACGGTTAAGATATTTTGATTATGCTTTTTCGATAAATTTATATGAATTAATATCTTTTCTACAACTCATATCATTTAATCGAATTAAATAATTTTTCATATAAACTCTGCAGTCCTATGGCACTTTTCTAAAAAGCTGTGTGAACTTCAGTTGTAGATAAAAGCTACCTACAAAATAAAATAAATTTTTTTAATTAAAAAAATTATGTTACAAAAATGCAATTTTTCTAAGGATGCATTCTTTCTAGTAATGAGTTTAAAAAATGTGAACTAAAAATAAGAATTGCTAAATTTAGAAATTAGTAAGCGCATCCATAATGTACATTATTTCCCCCCCCCTTCTATTCAGTGTTAAAAGCTGAGTGCGAAAAAGATTGTTGATCATAATTTTATGGATAGAATTAATGTTAATATTGATTGAGATCTCCCATCGAAAAATGATTTTATTTTATATTATCTTTTTGTCAGAAAAGTTTCTTTGATTTCAGAGTGAAAATTCGCAACAACCACAATTTTAAATAAACTTGAACACCAAACATTTCATTCTTGATATTGAAAATAGGATAATTCTAATTTTAGTTGATAGATGGCAGCATAGTAAATCATGACTAAGAAATATTCACTTTCTGCAGAGTTTAAATTAGTTCGTCACTTTTAAAAGAAAAAAAAAAAAAAAAAAAACAGTATTATTTTAACTTATTTAAGTTTGCAAATTTATATTAAGCTTTAAAGAAATCTGTTTATTATTCTGAAACAAAAAGAGCGATAAATGTTTTGAAGAATTTTATTAAGACTTTTTAAATTCCCTTTTTAGTTTAATAATCATGGTAATTTATCCTCTTAAAAATTTAATTTTTATTTTTTAATGTAAAATGAATAATTATTTTGCAATTTTTTTTCCTTGCATTGATACTATTTCAAAGTTGCTGTTTGCTTAATGCAAAATTTATTCAAAAGCTTTATAGGACAGACTTTTGGGTCTGAAGCTCTAAATTTGGCAGGTAGCTATTAACTGGGAGTACCTGTGCATAAGGAAAGGATTTTTTTTTAGATTTTTGGTTAAAATTTAATTAAAATGCTAAAGTTATTCGTCAATTACTTCGGAAAACATATTATTAGACAAATATAATTTTTGCACCATTTTGAAACACGAATAAATAAATAAATAATATAAAATAAATTTTTCAGTATCATTTTACGTCTTTCTCAAGTTTTAATGAATTTAAAAAATATTTTAGTATATAACATACTTTTCATTGTTTTAATAACTACTTTCGCATGCATGATTGTTGAGGCAATATAAAATAAAAATTGTGCACATGATGGCTATCATATAATTATAAGATTATTATATAAATTTTAAAGATTAATAAAATAAATTATTAATCTTAAATTCCTCATTGCGGACTAAAAATTTGAAATGTCTATTTCTTTCTTTTAAAAATAAATAAATAAAATACCTAAATATATTTGGAAGTGATATTTTAAAATTTTCTACAAATTTCAGATTGGCGTACATGAATAATAGATTCAAATTTTATTGTTACTGTTTAACAGATAAATTATTTACATAAAGTAGTTGATCAGTGGAAACGTAAAATATAATTCTTTTAAAGTTCTCAAATTCTATAAACTGTGAAGGAAAGCAAAATAAATTTAAAGTTCCATTCTAGAAGTGCGCTTAGCATCAACAGAGTGACGGAAAATTTTTTAAAAGAATTTCTGAAACAATATCTATTATTTAATGTAATCGGGATATGAGTTAAATGCATGATTTATTTAACTGAACTATTATGGACCTTTCTTGCTACTTTCAAAATTATATCATAGATGGCAGCACGAGATCTTGTTAGCTTTAAATGCAATAGGTTTTTTAAATATTTAGTTCAATTAGATATAAGATATTTTGTACTGCATAAATAATCTATTAATAATATTAATTCAAATTACACATTCTAACCTTATAAACGAGAATTACTATTTGTAAATATATTACTCCTTTCACAGATGATCTGCCGTAATAATTTTTTCGTTCCTGTTTTGTCATTTATGGTGATTAAAAAGAAATCAATGTTCCACTAAATTGCCTTTTTAGCTTCTAAGACTGTTAGCTCAACCAACTATACCTTGTTTTCCTTTCTCACCGCTACGCCACAGACTGAGTTTAGAATAAAAAAATATTCGAGAATTTAATTTCATCAGCATAAATAATATTTTTGACAATTACTTCAGAAGATGCCATCCTATATTATTGATATCAACATTTTAAGCCTGATATAATGAGCCAATATAAACAACAACGCCGTCATATCTTACAAACAGGATCTGACGGAAGGGATTAAAAACATATTTATCTTCAGTACGTGAGATAGATAAAATCAGTTTTTTTTTTTTAACTGACACCAAAATGAAAATTCCTTGTGTAATAATGCTACGACAAAGAAATACACACACACTATGCAATTATAATAATACTATCTGTAGCTTCATATTATTAAATATTCTTGAAATTTTCAATCACTGAAACCATTATTAATGCCAAAGCAATAACGACCTCCCCAATCTAGCGCATAACAGTTTTTATTTATGTAGTTGGATTTAAATTAGTTCTTGTTGCCGTCACTAGTATTTATATCTCGGTGTAATCTAATAAAAGAGTATTTTCTTTGTTATTGCAAAATATCGAGATCTTGTTTTAAACTTTACTTAAAAGATTAAAATTGCCAAAAAAAAATATTTACATATAAAAATGAATGCAGTATTTTAGATACTTGTGTATAAACCACATGCCACAATCAATCGACAATCATATGACCAAATGATTAGGTTCACTATTAGAGGTAACTGAGTCGAAAGTACGCCGAAGTCATGAAATTATCACATATGTAACGAGTTTTAATTTCCATGGTATAAATTATCGATAATTGGAAATAAAAAGCTGCAGAACTACTAATTCCAGACAATGTTTTTTCAGCATTAAAAAAACAGCAAAAAAAAAAAAAAAGCATACACCCAGTTTTGTCTTTTTTCGATTGTTTTTATTAAGGAAAAAACATTAACTAAGTATAATGAATTAAAAAACTTTTCATTATTCATTTAGATTTTACCCAATTGAAAAAGGAAAAGGATTTTACCCAATTGAACGTCCTATCACAGTAAAAACTCTCTAGACTAAACGTGCTAAAATACATTAAAAACTATAGATTTTTATTTCAGTATTTCAGGGGAAAAAAAGTGTTTTTCATTTTTTTTTCTTTTTTTAAAAAAAAAAGAAAGAAAGAAAGAAAGTAAGAAACGTGTAGGATGAGCATGCTTCTCAAATAATGATAATTGAAATATTAAAAAAATTGTTGACATATTTATCATCATTATTTAAATTAATTTCATTCGCCTAGATATTTTGATGAAATCATTTAATTAAAAGTTAACATTTCTTGTTCATATTTTTAATGATACTGTGTTATTTTAAAACAACAAAATTCCTCCAATGCTTTATCGAACATAATTTAACATAGGAAAAACAGTTTTTTTTTCAATGAAACCGAAAATACATTGAATTATAACTCGCAGCTGATTTTAAATTTTATCTAGTACTTGTTGATGGTAATGATATATTGGCGTTGTTGGTACAACTGAAACGAAAATTTCTCATTTCATCTAATCTTCCTGAATGTACAAACTTTCGAGCTCCCAATTCAAATTCACAAGTTTCCACCATGCGTTAATTGAGAAATGTGGTAATAAGCAGGGGGGGAGGGCATTTGTCATTCAAAATCTTTCTGAAATTATACAGTAATGTAGGAACTGTTTTCCTTAATAGTTTGCTTTAAGCATAGACCAATTAAGAAACCATGGATAGTAATCTGTTTTTGATGGTATTTGCCGCCTTTTTAATGTACACAAAACGGAAACCAGTTTATATTTTAAATATTTACGGGTGTTTATTTATATCTGACACGAATTTTTGAATTATTATTTCTAATTACAGCTATCGTTTTCATTTATTAAAAAAATTTGTTGATAATGAATACATATACATATATTTTTTTTCTATCAAAGTGCTCTAAACATGCTGTTACAAAATGTGTTCAGTGGATGTAAATGCAAGAAGTCTAACATGCTCAATAACGAATAATGACTCTTCATCATTCCCCAACAAAACAGGAAGCGCATGTAGTAAAAAACAGCAAATGGTACACAAAGACCAGCACTTGTAGATACTAATAACATATAAGCAAACAGCGAATCAACAAGTATATAACAGTACCAGGACAACAGTCATCAGAATACCCACTAGCAATGCGATCCATTATCTAAAGAGAAAATTCAACATGTGAACGCTTCGCCTTTTCAAGTTTCCTGACTGAGGATGGAATTTTCCCGAAGTATCTCTGTATCTCGGCTTTTAATAGTGATATTCTTGTATTCTTCGCGACTTCAGATTTTGCCGTCTAAGTCGGGGGTTGCTGACACGGCAATTATCCAGCAACCGTTAAAAACGGATATAAATCATTGAAATCATGACGCAGGATTTGGAAGAAAAACTGTATTGCAAATTCGAAACAACATTACTATAGAATATCTGATGAAGCATTTGAGCTTACTAAAGGATAATTTAATCCTTTAATATGTGTATTCAGTAAGATATAGTATAAAATAATTGACTGTATTTGGTTCCAATTAATTCTCTTAAGCATGACTTTAATACTTGTGACTCCATTAATGAAATATTTTTAAGCATCAAGTTGTCATATTATTATTATCTAGTCCTATATTTGTTCTATTTATAGTGTAAATTAATTACCATATTGCAATCAAATCTCACGATATCATAATAGTATTATGCACTCAATTGTATGAAAATTTAGTTATATTACCATCCAATTTTAAAGCAACACTAGGGCTATTTTGGGACGGACATCGTAATTTTGAACCGCAGTCAGATGACGAGGACAACATTTGAGCTGACCCACGCCCCTCGTAACACTAGCGGGAGGACGTTTGACCAGGACGTTTAGCATGCACTATAACAAAGCTTCATTTTTTCTGTCTTCTCTTTTATATACTCTTATAATTTTGTTGTTGCTGTTTGCATCACAAAAGCAATAAGACAAAGCAATAAAACAGACACATTAAGACATTTTCAAATTTATTGCGCTCAGATAATACATCATCCAATGTACACTATTACGATTAAAAGTTCTTTTTTATTATTATTATTTCCAAGTCATATCAAAGACCACAACACATTGTTCGCCACAGAAAATTCCAGAGTCTCTTTTCCTGAAATTTAAGCGGCCGAATAAAAGCTGGGAAAAAAAGAAAGAACTGATGCTAAAAATAAGAAGTATAAACACAGAAGATATATGTAATATGAGTAATAAACCAGACCAGAAAGACACGTAAAAACTGAAACACTGGGATAAAACGTATCTGTTCAGGTGTTAAAAAAAAAGCTGTTAGCGCGCACACTCTTCTCTACAGTGGTCAAGAGTCCAAGAGTTCTTTGCGAAAGTCCGATGCGCTGTGTGAAGACTAGAGAAATGATGAGAAGACCAGAGTCGCTTTAGTCCTGGTCGTTGGTGTCTTCTGCTTCCGGTGAGCAGGAAGGGGTGATAGATGAGAGGGTCTCTGAGGCGGGGTGCGAGGTGCCGTTGGTCTTGGTCTCGGAATCCTTATTCTCCCGAGAGGGGCAATCGGCTATCAGGTGGTCATCGGATTTGCAGCTGTGGCAGCGCTTAGGCTGGGGGCCGAGGTTGCACTTGGCCGCGATGTGGTTGGCGAACTCGCCGCAGTTGTAGCACCTGCAAACAAGAAAAAGCAGTTTTAAAATTATGACATCATCATATTTTTTTCAAATAATTTAATCACATAAGACAGACATTTAAAAGATATAATCGATTTGATTATCAATAAACCAGTGGTAAAACAAGTCTGGAGTTTCTGAGTATATTTTTATTGAATTTTCTTTAATCTGAAACTGATTCACTGAAGTTCCCATCACATGGTACTTACTATCTTTGCAAATACAGATGTTCGTCCACCTGTCTGGTGGGAAGAATATTGAATTTTTCCTTGAATATATTGTTGTTGTTGTTGAACAGATAATAGATGACCAGCTTGGCTTAGTATGGTGACCAAAGTGACAAAACGTTTGGTTTAATACAATGAACGCCGCCAAATAAAAAATAATATCACTTTGCATTAACCTGGATATAAATCGCGCTTAAAATATTAAATAATGGAATGTCAGGCATGCTATTGTTCCATTTAATACTTAAATTTTCATATAATCGCTCAAAACACACAAGGGCCGATATACCTTATTTCCTCGTAAATCATTTTTTAAAATGCTTTAGTAGCAGAAATTTTTTCATTGAAGAGATCAGAGTACAGAGACTGTATTTTAAATCACTTGTATTCATTCGTTAGCAGAAATTTTCTATCTCTCCTGTAATCACTCTGCAGATAGTTGTACGATTTATCATTTTGCAACAGACTGACTGATAAAGCATTTCAGACTAATGAACAGACTTTGGTTTGTAACTATTCAGCAATGCATGGGGGTCATAAGTGTCCTTATTCTGGAATAAGACTATGGAGTAAAATGAGTACCTCAAAATGAGGAAAGTGAAAAAGTTCATTCTTTCCTTCTTTCTTTAATGAATTTTTTTACTAAATGTTTCAAAATTTTATTAAAATTGAATGACATTCAATAAACGTGGATTCGAACTCCAGAAAAATATTTAAGTTATTTTCTTTCTTGTCAATATTCAGTAAGAAGCTAATGTTTTCTTAACACTAGAGCTACCAAGATCGTCAGTTTAACGGTTTTTGAATTTTATGCTCAAAAATTTTGATATAATTTATGCATCGTTCTAGAACTTTATGGCAGTTTTTAATGAAATATAAGAATAATTACATATTCCTATTCAATTTCCACTCGGTCATTTTAACTTCCATAATCAGTATGACCTATACCTATTTATGGCAGCTTTAGCAATTTCAAAGTTTATAATACTTTATGGATTAAATATGCAATGATGTACAACAATACCTCTTCACTTTCATATGTACATCGCTTTCTGACATCTTCTGGAAAAATTTGCATTGCATTTTTCATATGAAATTGTATTGATTGTTCTAAAGTGTTCGGCAACCGTTATAATGGGATCTATTTTATTCCGATTATGATTCAGTTTAGGACTAAAATCTCAAAATGGATATCCTATAAAAATATAAACTGCTTTTCTTGGGTTTTTTTATTTAATAAATAATGAATTATTATATTAAATGTTGTTTTTGTTAAATTATATTTTTTGATTTACATTAACTAAACCAAAAGTTACAAAGAAAGTCATGATGATCAAAAACCAGCAAATTTGACGGGTGTGGTAAAACTAGGCATATATTTAACATCGGTAATTCTAGTGTTAAATAGACTAATGCAAGATTAGCTTAATACAGGGACTTCCCGATGGATGCCTTTTTACATGTGGTTAAAAAAAATGATATTTTTTCCCCTTCAAGTAACTTTAAGTGAGTGAGAAAACTAACAAAATTTTAAAAATAATTAGAAAGCAAAGGATTAATAATAGTCAATAAAGAATAGAAATCCATTTCAAAGTAGCTATTTTGCAAATTTTAATTTTAAAAATTTAAAGGTTTTTAAACCATTTTAAATTTAAAAATTTTTAAATGGTTTTCTAAATTGCTACATTCTGTTGAAAGTGAAAGAAATCTTAGGACAAAGAGTCAAAGATAGAAAACCGTGCCTTTAGCAATTGATAAAGCTGTGTTTAATTAATAATAGACTGATCATGAGCATTTAATCAAAAAAAACTAATAAGACATTATTCTTATATCGAAGAAATTTTTTTAAAAAAAAATTATAAACATTCCGAACAAATATTATTTTAATTTATTGATGTCATATATTTAAAGATTCTGTGATTAAACGTCTAGTACATGAAGAGGAGAGTAATTCTTTTTAAATCTTAAGTTCTATCTTGCTTCATAATTAAGTAAAAGTTTCATTTTTTTTAAGTTCTTTGTTTAAAACATATACAGGATCTCGACCTACCCAAAGCGATGTACAAGACGGAAAAGTATTTTAAGCTTATGAATGTCCAAAAAGGATTTTACCGAAATTTATTTAAGCAAACGTTTATTTTAGCCACGTGATTCACACGTAATATTGCAGCTTCAAATTCAAGATTTAAAAGTTACAGGAATTAGACTTTTAAACTCTTGAGAAAATCAAAAACCCGCTCAATTCAGAAGTTAAAGTGAAGTTTAAATTCAAATGGTTGATTGGAAATAATTAAATTTAAGATGCCAAATAAATTGAATTTATTACATATTTATAATGAAGAAAACTCATTATTATCAAAAGTTAACGTTTTTTTTTTTACTTAATACTTTTAATAGAGCTTACTTACTTAAACTAACCCAATACTTTTTACAAAATGCTCAAATGCATCAGTTAATGCATCTTTCAAAGAGGAATATAACAGTCCCAATTTGACATATCATAAAATGAATCCTTGAAGCAAAGCATATTAATTAGTACTAGTGAAATTTACGCTTACTTTTTACGTTTATACTTTTCATACTATAATACACGTTTATACTTTTCATACTCTGATACACATTTATAATTTTCATACTATAATACACGTTTATGCTTTTCATACTATTAATATACGCCTATGCTTTTCATAATAAAATATACTTAACATTTTTCATACTATTTATTATACACATTTATATTTTTTATACACGTTAGCAGATATTAAATATGCTTGAAAATATTTAGTTATAACGGAACAAATCAGCAAGCTACAAATATTTCAAGGTTAACGTCTTAAATAAGTGCAGACGATTAAGAAAGATCGTTCCTCCCTAAAAACAAATTAATATTCTTCACTCTCTTCGTTTTTTTTCTCCATTCAGGAAATGCTCATCTGCCTCCAGACAAACCAGCAGACAGCCGTCCCAAACTGTGGATGCCGATGATGTTAATCACACGATAATCCGCTCAAGTTAATTATTCGGTAATTGATGAGCCCTTTTCACCTGCTCGGAAACAATGCTAATTGCTTTAAATACTCTGAAGATTCCTTTCGGGCACTTCGAAGGGAGTGATTCTTGATTAGATTCAACCCTTGATTCTTGATGATGATGATACAAATATCAAATAAACAGCACATTTAAAATTCTTTCATGTTATGGGTATAATTAAAGGAAAACTACCCCTCGCAGTGTAATATACTTTTGGAGTTGCAAAATGTCACTAATAAGATGGAGAGAAAGAATATTCAGAAGAATGATTGTTTCGAATACAGTAATACTTCAGAAGTTATAAGATGGGTGAGGCCGGAATCAAAGAACGGATGTCAAGATCTAACTTTGTATACAAATTTGGATGAATTGCTCATTGAGACAAACACTTATCTTCCAAACTGTTTGAAAGATAAGAACGTAATATACATGTATCTAAATAATATATAAATGTAATATACATGTATCTTATAAACTTAAACGATCAATTCTTATAAATACATAAATTTATTTATTTCGTAAATCTCGGAAACGGCTCTAAAGATTTGGATCAAATTTTATATTTTACTTTTAAAGTTTATCTATAAAGGTGTTTTTCCTGAAGGAAAAGAGATTTTACACACACACACACACACACAAATTATAACTAACTATTAGAATAAATGCATTCAATTTCCGTTTTGAAGTGGGGGGCAGTGCAGCATAATAGTCCTAACAACATAAATGACGAATGCGTTGCGGATCCACGTTCGTGTTTTTTTTCTTTAATTTTTTACTTATGTATTTATATTTAATGTTTTTGCTTTTCAGTTTATCTATATAGATGTCTTTCCAGAAAAAACGTGATTTTACAAACACACACAAAAAAAAAATATGACTAACTATTAGAGCCTTTTTCTATATGTTCTCTTGATGACAATGTCATATAGCGCCATCTCGATCCCCGATTTCACCAAGGTAAAACTGAGTATAAGCTCAAAAATTGAAGAGATTAATAGATAAACTGTAAAATGAATACTGCAATACAGCAGATAGTTTTGAGTAATCTATTAAACTAAGTGCATTCGTGATTTTTTTTATTATTATTTAAATGACCAGTTCATATGTAGGTAAGATCGCAAAATATTCCTATGTAAAAAGTGTGTGATTCGTATCTAAATATTTTTCCGGAAAATACGATTTTAAACATACACACACACACACACACACACACAAAAAAAATGCCTAGCTAAGCTTAGTCTTCCAGATATTATCGATAAAAACAGAACATCATGTTTGTCCCAAGTATGATATTTTATGCATTTTCCTTTACTTTCATAGATTATGATACAAAATCGTATTGTCTTGGCTTAATTAACACTCAAAACCTTCGATGCCTTTTCATTGCTTATATTTTTAAATTTCTTTATGAGAGTTATTAATACATTCTGGATTATTACTCTACTCCCAGCAAGTAGTATCGATTGATTAATCCAATTCAGGCAGCTGTTTGTGGTTTTTATCTTAATAAGCTTTGAAAAACAATAAAAATTTATTTATCTTTATATTTCATTTATTTTAATAAAATTATTACCGCAAATTATATTATAACCAAATAATTCCACTCTAAGAGTAAAATAAAATATCTTGTTATTTACTTAATTACAGATTAATAGTTAATACACTGAACTCTTACGTACTAATTAATATCTAATACATTGGATGATAATATAGTTTTGTTAATTAGCAAGATGTTTTTAAAGAACTCTCCATATTTGGGAGACATTTCTGATACTGACTGCAGCTTGAAGAGATGAATTCTGCAAAAGAAATCAGTGGGAGTGATCTCCCCAAAATTTTCTAGTATACACTCTAATAAATGTTAAATCCGAAAATGCCTTCCGTGGAATTGGCGCACAATAATTACGAAATATGGACCTTTGGCGTGCACTTCGAGCTTTTAGTTTACCAATTGTGGGACCCTTGGCGAATTTTTTAGCGATTAATCCATGGAATGCGGTCAAAAGTATCCAAAAATCAAATTTGGGTTTCAGAAGTGTTTTACCCAACCGATTGAAACAAAACTTTTGACACAAAACTACAATTAAAGTCGCAAAATCACGTACCAAATTTGATATATTTAAGTCATTACGTTTTTGAATTAGCTCCTTTACATGTTTCTGAAAGTCTGCAGTCAACCCGTTAGATTTGGCTCAAAATTTGGTAGGCGTCAACACTATAAATGTTAAATCTATGTACCGAATCTTATTTATCTAGCTCTCTTCATTTTGAAGTTATCGTGCTAACTTGTATTCGAACAACTGGGCAGATGGACTTCCTCTGAACAAATTTTACTCAAAATTTGATAAAAATCTACATATTTGGTGTTAACACCGTATACCAAATTTCATCAGTCTAGCTCAAGCGTTTTTGAATTATTTTTGTCACAGACAAACAGGCTGACATTTCATAAAAATATGTTTCCTGAACTCAGGGAGGGCTCAAACGTGGAAATTCGACGAAATCTCGAGTTCGAATTTTTTTATGATTACTATAGTTTCTTTATACTACGTATGCGACAGAGTAAAAAAGTGCCAATAATTACTGGTCTAATATCTTGTATGCAGTGAAGATCAGCAAGTTGAAAAATATCTGGAGGACCAGAAGATGCTATTGTTGCTTAATTAAAAAATTATTTTCAGTAGAATTTTATATCTTTTGCTATTCATTCTTGCAAGTAAATTTTCTGTTACTCAAAAATTTAAAAAAAATTTGCCGCTTTTTTTTTCGTTCATTTTAGCAGTTTTAGCTCCTATAATATAAAAATTGTTCCTATCGGTGACTTACATTTCAGTTTTCTAAGATATTGCATACTTTTTTTTCATTACAGCATTTATTTCTCTATTTCTTCTACAATCGATTTCAACGGCATTACCCGCATATGCCTTCGAACAGGAAAAATTATTTCAAGACACCCTATATTTAAACAGTAATAATTAAATGTAAATATTTCTTCTTTCACTGTAGTAAAAAAAGACGTCCTCTGTAAATAATTCTATGAATCACAATTACCCTTTCGCAACATAATCTATTTTACGACTTATATATCTAACAGAACTAAGGTTAGGATGTCATTTTGTAAACTTTCTCCTATCACATAAAGATGTTTCTAAATCGAAAGCATATCAGAAGTACGGCATAAACTCTAATCAAAATTATCAGATTCTCTTCAGATTCAGATATTCTTAAAGTTTCCATTTCCACTATTTTCTTTTTATTTCTAATTACAGTAAATCTTTGAGTAAACGACCTAATTGAAGAGAAAACAAAGATAAAATCGCAACTCATTCAAATCATCATTTATGTTATGAATCCTATTTAAAATAAGAAATTACATTTGAAAATGTGCTGTAAAATGTGGATTCAAAATATTTCAATTACTCGTACATATAATATTAATATAAGGGAAAAAATTCTTTAAATGGATATTAGAGGAGTCAGAATTCCTGATCGAATATGTAACCTAACTAACCAACCCTCCCACATTTGTTACATTAAGGCGACACAATACCTAAAAACTATCAAAAAAGTCGAAATAATTTTATGGGCTTATATGATAAATTGAATTTTCTAAACGTGTCTGTACAATTTTAGAACTGTATATCAGTAATTTTTTTTATTAAGTTGTTGAAATATTTTTGATGCATGAGCGGAGAGAAAAATACTGTTGCCCCGCTCACTTTTCAGATCATCTGTTAAAACAGAGGTCTATAAAAAAATTATTATTATATTTTTCTACCACTGTCACACTCGTATAATTAAACTGAAATGAAATAAGATACTTTATTCTGTATACATGCTATTTTCCTTATTAAAATGATAGTTTGATTAGAGATTTTGACTGTTTTGTTAGAGATTTGATTTATTTACAATTTTTGACACCCTAAGGCTCCCAAAGCAATGAAAATAAAGATGTTCCTATTTTTATATATATTTTAATTTATGTTTGTAGCAGAAGCATGCATTTAATCCATTCTGAGATATGTATTTATTTTTTAAGTTGTTATGATTAAGGTATTTGAAATATTGATCATTCGTAGGGTCTTTTTTTTCTTTATATATTCATTGAATAGACATAATAGTTTATTTCAATGGATTTTTTGCAATTTTTTTTATTTTAAACTATTTAGCAATTCATTAACAATATATTAATAAATAATTTGTAAAAGTTACAAAAAAATTCATTTTTCCCCAACTTGTGTTTTTGTTTACATATTATTTTTCGCAAATCTAAGGCTTTTTTAAAAATTAAAGTAAATGGTGTGAAATTTTTTGTATATGTTCTAAAATATGTGCTTTATAAAACTTGCCATGGAATTAGCTCTAAGACTTGTAGTAATTTTTTTTAAAGTTCAAAATCAAAATTAATGCCTTTTCCAAAAATTTTTGCGTGTTTCATTACTTAAAAAAATATAAAAATTTAAATATCATAAACAAGAAGAAATCCATAACAAGTTTTATGTAGAATATTAGAAGCTACCCGAAAAAAATTTGGTTGAAAAAAATCTGCATTTTTAAACAAGCCTGAAAGATATTTTTTTTTAAAAAAATTTGTTAAAAAATTTAAATTTTACAAAAATTTTAGAAATAATTCAAAAATTTTGAAATAATAAATATAATTCCTTACACAAAAAATTAAAATATAATTCCAAATATAAAAATTTAAAAAATTGTTTAGATGGTACTGTGCCATCTTAATTAAATTCTTCCCCTTAGATACACAATTCGTTGAATCGAAAGTTTTTTCTACTTCCACAGGTTCTGTATTCCTGTCAGTTGAGATTTCGTTAAACAGAAAGATTCAAAAGATCGGATTGTACGCACCTGATCTTCCTGAATCTCTTTTTGGACATGGGTCTCCTATGGGAACCCTTGCAATCGCTGCTCTGGGGGCCCGTGACGACAGTTGCCTCCAGGCCCTTGTCCGACACCTTGCAGTCGAACTCCACTTCCTCCTCGTCACCCAGGCTGCGGAAACCCGACATCTGGATGACACTCTGTTCGAAAAAGAACTGAGATTAGTAACGTGAAAGAAACGTCACAGAATTGAATCAGTAAGAATCTAACCAATGCTAATCTGTTTTCAGAAATTGAAATCTCAAATGAAAGCTGTTTCGAATTAGCAAAAACATAATGAAATAGTACTAATATATAAAGATAATGAAATAGGCTGTGAGATTTCATTATGTTTCTCAAACATAATGAAATAGAACCTAAAGGAATCGTAATGCAACAGACTAAAAGAAACATAACGAAAGAGAACTAAATGGAAAAAAAGGAAATAGAGCTAATGTAAATATGATAAAATAGAACTAATATATAAGGTAATGAAATAGACTAAGGAAAACATAATGAAATATAACCTATTGGAAACATAAGGAAACAGGCTATGAGAAATATAATGAAATAGAACTAAAGGAAACAAAATGAAATAGAACTAACGGAAATAAAATGAAATAGAATTAATGGAAACAAAATGAAATAGAATTAATGGAAACAAAATGAAATAGACTAAGAAAAACCTAATGAAATAGAACATAATGGAAACATAATGAAAGAAATTAAAAGAAACATAATAGAATAGAACTAACGGAAACAAAATTAAATAGAACTAAGGGTAATAACTTAATAAAAGAAGGTTAGGAGAAATATCTTGAAATAAAATTAACATAAAAATAATGAAACATACTAAGAGAAACATTATGAGATAGAACTAAAGGAAACATAATTGAATAGAACTAATGTAAACATAACATAGAACTAAAAGAAATATAATGGAATAGAATTAATATAAACAAAATGAAACAGACTAAGAGAAACGTAAGGAAATAGACGTAATGGAAACAAAAGCGAAACACAATGAATTAAAATTAACTGAAGCAAAATGAAAAAGAACTAATATAATAAAATAAACAAGGAGAAAATACATATATCATAAGTATAATGAAATGGAACTAATAGAAAAGAAATGAAATAGAAATAACACAAGCATAAAGAAATGGAATTAACAAAAAAGTGTAATGAAAAATGTAATTGTGAAACAGTTAGTGCTCTCTTCTTTCACATAAGAGTCATTGTAAAAATACTTTTCTTCTAGGGCTAACTTAAAATTGCTTCTATTACAGCTACAATAAAAGCATCGATACTTGTTAAACTTTATTTTATTTCTTCATAATACTTAAGTATTCCATTCTGCTATGCCTTTTCTAGATAATATTCCGTTTGTAAATAGCAAAATTTGCTATATTTAACTGAAATTGCACTTTTTATTATTTTTAGCACTCTCTAGACATCTTCTTCCTCCCCATCTGTTTCAATCGCGCCTCTTAAAAAGTGACAGTGGGCGAAATCTAATTTTCGCTATGAAAAAAAGTAAACACAGTTTTCGGATTTAACTGTGGAGGGAGAAAAATTCGGGAGAATTTAGGTGAAAACAGGTAGACCAGAAGAGGGGGAAATTGCCATTTTAAAACAGGAAACAGAGGGACAGACGTTACTTGAAAGGAGTTTTGTGGTTCCTAATGAAATTTCTTGACCTTTAGGAAAGAAATTAATACAATTTAAAGTCCCGTTTTCACACCGCAGTTTTTATATTTATAGTTGAAAGTTTTCTTGTATGTGAAGTATTAAAGTTCAGCAAAAATGTGAGATTATTCTGCAAATATAATGCAAAATATTTTAAATTAAAAGCAATATTACTTTTCTCTATATAGTCCTGTTATTAAAAACCTTTTGTACGGATTTTTAATGTATTTATTCAACAGAAAAAAGAATACATTTTTTAACAAATGTATTGTAGAAATTAAAAAATTAAAAATATCGATTAGCATTAAACTTTTTCAGTACATGTACTAAATTACTTATTTCTAATCAAATTATTGTATGAAATTTTTCTTTTTTTTTTCCTTTAACAAAATATTTTTAAGAAATCGAAAAATTTCAAAACTTAAGGAAGATTTTAAAAGAATCAGTATACGATTGTTGATTCCTTTTAGGACAAACTTTTTATACAATACACTAATGTTATAATCGAAGTAGTATAACTAACTGCATCTTGCATAAACTTTTATACAGGTAAATTTTTTACAGGCTGTAGAATATGAATATAAACTAATCTCAATGTAAAATGTTTCATGACATAAATGCTGATTTTATTAAATACTGCCTTTATAATAAATCCTTTTTCAGAAATAGCAGTAAATTCCTGCTTCATCAATATTTTTAATCATTTATATTTATTTTGCATTTTGTTGAATTGAATGCTATAAAATTGCTGAGAATAACTAGCTTTATACTGACCAAGACAGATAATCTTTAATTCGCTGGATATTTTTCAACAATGTAAGTAATAGCGAAATAATTCAAAATGTTATTAGGAATATTTTGAGAAAACATTACTAAATTATAAAAGAATAATTAATTCATGAAAAATAAATAGAGTTATTATTAAAAGATCTATCAGATAAGAACAATTAGAGCTATAATCATTACTTAAATGACATATTTTTAATTATCTAGTTTGAATATTTAAACGGGAGAAAGGAGCGAATGTGCATTTTTCACTGTTTACTATTTTTTTTTTTTTTAAATTCGATCACACTTCGTCTTCTTAATGAAGTGAAGCGAATAATTTTTAAGGTTCACTATTAACTTAAGGAATTCCCTGTTAAACAAACGTTTCACTCAGAAAAAAAAAATTTAAAAAATTTCGGTCACATTAATTATTCAAAATATTTTTTTAAGGTTTTTAATATGTAATTATTGTTTTAAAAATACATCAGAGAATTTTATTGAAGTTACTTACTTATTTATTGTAATTATTAATTTTTAAAGTATTAACAAATTTACAATTAAAATTTTACTGTTATTTGCAATTAAAAATATTAAACTTTTATTACTTTATATTAAATTGATTACTTCTTGGTTATTAATTAAAATATTATGCTTTATTTGGACTATGGTTAGGATTGGACCTTTATTTTGACCACAAAACTGACAAATATTTATTTCGTAAAGTGAGAAAAAGCTACAAAGAATTAAGATGTAAATGTTTCGTGGAATTATTTTTAATGGAATATACGCTACCTGGCTTTAGTGAACATTTGTTTTACATTTACATATCATCGACGAAATGATTTAACAATGAAGACTGATAGCTCTAACCTGATTTAACTAAGTTACAAAATATGTTGCTATAACCTGAACGAGAAAACTCGTTAATTTAAATTTGTGAAATTAGTTTTATTGAAATGACTTAAAAATAAAATGAAATGATTTTTCCCCCGATAATTATGAAAGTTGCTGTTGATATCAGACCACAAACAACTGTTCAGAAAGTACTTACAATAACTAGTCGTTATATGAACTATAAACTATTATTTATAAAATAAATTATAACAATATAAAATTTGAAAACAGTTCTTAAGGGCATCATATGCTGATTCAAAAACTTGAGCATAAAATGAGCTTAACTTGAGCATAACTTGAGCTTGTTTCACGCATAAAGTAACAAATGAAAAAGAAATTACGCATAAAATATCCATCCTACTTCGGCTCTTGCATTATGTGTTGGTGCAAAACAAACATTTGTGAATCAAAAGCTACATTTGCTTTCAATGCTCTTAAAGCAATTAATCTTCCAATTTCAGAACCGGTAATTAAAGCACGACGTTACATTATTCTTTTTTCCTTTTACAATTTTAAAGTGTTTTTTAACAAAATTAATTACATTAATTTAAAAAATAATCTACAAAAATCTCTAGTATTTTTTATAATTATTATTAAAATTATTTCTTTGCCATTCCACATAAAAAAAATGGTCCAAATAAAGCAATTTTCTCCTAATTAATATTTATTGAAATAATTCAGAAATAAAAATTAATCTTAATTGAAGAGTTAATTACACTACGTAACTCCTTTTTTTTTCACAATTTTAAAGCGTGTTAACAAAATTAATTACATCACTTTGAAAAATAAAATACAAAAAACTTAATAAATTAATTTAATAATAATTATAACTTTTTATAATTATTATTAAATTTACTCACTTTTCACTGCACATGAAAGAAATTCTTAGTGATCCAAATATAGTAATCTTCCTCTATTCAATAGTTGTTGGAACAATTGAATAACAAAAATTAATCTTAATTGGAGCATTACATTACGCTATTCCTTTTTTTATGTAATTATGTAATTAAAAATTAATTACATCACTTTGAAAAATAAACTACAAAAAAGTAGTATTTTTTATAATTATTATTAAATCTACTTTTTTGTCTTTACATATAAAAGAAGTACTAGTCGTCCAAATAGAGCAAATTTCACCTAATTAATATTTATTGAAACAATTCAGTCATAAAAATCAATATTTCGCTGTCATTTTCAGTTTAGTACTTGTCGTATTCTCTTGCTATACTTAGTTTTTGAGCTGATTTTTCTTTACTCAAATTTTTAGACAATTCCATTGCTGCTTTCAGCATCGAATTTGTCGAGCTTCACTTTATCAACAATTCATCCACGGCTTTTTAACAAAATTGCCTTTCTGAAGGCGATGCAGGTAAATCAAATTGCTCTCTGGCATCATCATCAGAATTCCAACTGCCTCACTTACTGCCACGCGCAGGCTGTTAACGATGCCTCATCGCTTAAACCCTCAAGAATGATAAAATTCACCAACCAAAAACGAAAAAAATGATGAATCTTCGAAAAACTAAACAGATCTCCCTTCCCGAATAATTGCCCAGAGCCGTCATTATAGAAAATGGATGGAATTACAATCATTGTCTCGATCAAAAAATGCGCGAGGCCGAAATGGCAAGAGGAGTAGAGCAGATGGTGTGAAATCACTTCATGTTGTTGGCAATAACGAAATGTGTGTAAAAACGTGATTTATTTCGGCAGAAGTTGTAGCTAATCGAGATAATAGCGTGTAAGGGCCAATTACAGGAGCAGATTGTGGTGAGAGGGGAGGTACGAGAAGAATTCACATCGAATATTAAAAAGGTTGTTATAGCAAGAGTGTGGCCAACGTCTGGATGATGATAGGCGACGCGATTTTTCATTTCTTTCGGCAAGTTTTCAAACGAGAAAATATAGTAGTACAAATGATATCTGATGAGATATCTTTGTAGTTCAGCTATCTTGATTGAATGCAGAATTTTATTTTGCTTTCAGGCGAAATTTTGTTTTTTATTTGGGGAAATTATATCATTACTGTTGAATAGTTAATTGTGATCTGTGCTACATCCTTCTAATTTCTTAGAATCTAATGACTTGCTTGACTCGTGCCTCCAATCAGAGATCAGCTGATATTTAAATTAGTGATTATCTGAGGTATCCGTGATAGTAATGAGGTAGCCGTGTCGTCAGCAATCTTGATTGATAACAGAATTTTGTTTTGCTTTTTATTTGAGGAAATTATATCATTACTGTTGAATATTTAAGTGTGATCTGTGAGACATTCTTCTAACTCCTTCGAATATAATGACGTGTTTGGCTCGTGTCTCCAATCACAGATCAGTTGATATTTAAATTAGTGATCAACTCAAGGTAGCAATTAATTTAAAAGACATATATCGTTGGAATTTGCTTAAGCACTTCAGGCATCAGAACTAGTATACAGAATGAAACAATAATTTAGATCGAATAGAATGTAGAATATAATTTTAAAAAATGATCAAAATCTTATTATTTAAGTTGTGGGTTTGTTTGTAAGATATTATCGCCAACATTTCTGAAATTCTGGAATCAATCAAAAAGTTAATTGCACTCGGTCGCAAAAATTTCAGGTGAAAGCTTAATTTGATGAAACTTTAAGGCAACATTTTAAAGATTTTTCTGGATCGTGTGACATAATTGTTTTCACTTGACAGCTTTAGTTTGTCTGATGTTAGTTTGTCCTGACAATTATGTTTCGGCAAATGCTAGAGACGTCCAAATTGAAAATCCTTCAGTGATTTCTTATTATTGCAAGAAGGTGTAACTTCACTGAAATTTATCAGTAATTGCATTAAGTGTATGATGAAAATACAATGCCAGGTCAAGTTATCGTGAAACGGTGTACCATAATGAGGAATGAACGAACAGATATTGACGACTCTGAGTGCAGGAGAAGTTCATCAACTGTGGCAAATTTTGAAATCAATGCTCGCTTAAAAGAAGTTGGATTTAATTATTTTGCAGAAGACATTGAAACACTTCTGCCATGTCTCGACAAATGTTAAAACAATGGAAGTGATTACATCAAAATATAGATTTTTCAAAATCCACTGAAATTTATCGTCATTCGCATGAAATGTATTCTGAAAAGGTAATGTCCGGTCAGGTTATTGTGAAATGATGCCCCAAACTGAGGTACAGATATTGACGACTCTGAGAGAAGTTCATCAATTGCGACAGATTCTGATATCACTGTTCACTGAATGATGTTGGATCAGGTTACTTTGCAGAAGGTATTGAAATACTTGTGTCATATCTCGACAAATGTTTAAATAACGGAGGCGATTACATCAAAACGCAGATTTTGTATGACACTTTAGTGTACAAATAAAGTAACTATTAACTTTTGAATTTTGCAAATTAACTTTTTGAATGATTCTTGTATATTCAGAACAAAATTCATAAAATTCCATAAATGCTTATAAAAAATTAACGAATCCAAATATGGATTATTTAAAACAAAATAAACGAATAAAGCATGAAAGGATGAGAAACAAAGAAACATTTAGTGAAATATAGTTTCTTGATATGTTTGGTACTTCAAATTGTTAACTATTGCTGAAATGTCCAACAAAACACATTCTAAAGATGTCCACAGAATTCAAATGTGAAATAACTTTTGGATTCAGTACCAATAATTTAATAAAGCTTTGATTTCAAAATCATGCGTATCCTAATAAGAGGACTATTATCTGTTAATTTATGTATGCGGCTTGCCTGTGCTAAATCCAAAAATTTTCCTTGTGCCTGTTTATGAATATGTATTATCAGAAATGTCGAATACCAAGACAGGGAGAAAAAAAATGCCCTGTTGCTACACAACAGTCATAAAAAAATATATAAAACATGGTTACATATTTGGCCTCTTGTAATGATTGGATATTAAACATTTATATTTTCAAAACCATTACGCTTAATATAATCTGTAATACATGAAAATAAAAATGTATTAAAATAAATTTATTTTCAGTTAAAATGTTCAATGTGTGAACTTTTTATAACATGGGAAAGATCTAATCTGTAGTCAAATTCGTTAAATACATTTCGAACTTTTGCACTACCAATAGTGCTAAATTTGGCATTGACATATTAAGTTCATTGATTATTTTTGAGAAAGCTGGCTCATAAATAAAGTCTCTGGTGTAACTCCAAACAGTAATCACATTAGATAAGATCCTGAGATCTTGGAGGCCATGTGAAGAAAGGAAAATCAGTGATAATTTCAAGTCCAATCCAGCTTTTGGAAGTTCCTGTTTTAGATAGACTACAAACATCTAAACCCCAAGGGGTCTCCTTTTGTAGAAAGAAAAAAATCGTGCTTTCTCTTATAATTGTGGAAATAACCATTTCTTTAACAAAACTAAATAGTTGAGCTATGTTAACAAGAAAAAGGAACGATTTTCTTTATTTTCATAAATTACTATTTATATTATGAGTAATAATTTTTTAAAAAATATAAGTTTTTAAAATCCCATCATTCATTTATGTTAACCCTGTATTTCAGAAATTTTTTTAATAACGTATTTATTTATTTGGAATTAATTTTATGAAAAAAAATGAGTAACTGTGAAAAGAGATATTAATTTAATATGTAAAACGTGTTTTTCAAGAGATTAAAATCTATTAAAATTTATAAAAAAATATATAAAAATTTATTTGGACAACTCTTCGTTTCTCATGAAGCCAATATCAAGAACTTCCAAAGGATTATCCATTTTAAGTAACGCCTTTTCCACGATGGGAAGGAATAAATGGTTCGAATGTCATTTTGTTTTTCTTAACAATCCTTCGTTGCATAAAAACCAATCTATGATCAAGTGGTCAAGAAACATATTCGCTATTTTTCCTGTTTCTGGTATTTCAAATTTCAACTGGCTGAGCAAAATTTTGAATTGAAACAAATTTGATATTATCGAGAACAAATAAATGTATAGGTTTGATAATAATGGAAAAGTTTTATTCCGTTGAGAAAAATATGTAATACAGAAAAAAAAAAAAAAGATTGATGTCACAGGCAAAACAAGAAATCAATGAAATAATTTAATATTTACAGATTTCAATTTGTTTATGTTTTATTTCATTATTTTGCAGGCCATTTCGTATATGCTAATGCTTGTAAACATTTTATACAAATTTATAAAAAAATAAAATAAAAAACAAGCTTTTATAACTAAGCTGTGATTTAAGCATTAATCTGAAGATTAGATTTTTAAAAGATTAATTAAATTTTGATTGACTTTCGTTTTTCTTAATTTAAGAAATTATTTCATTTTATCAAAAACAATTGCAAGTAAGTAAGAGGGAAAAAATTACAATTTTAGTTTTAAAAATAATGTTAGTATGGAATAGTTGTTTTATTTCAAAGAATTTTATTAAAATTTTTATATGACTATAAAAAAAATCCTCTCAACACTTTTCAAAAATTTGAAATCTTTTTACGTAGGTAAAAAATGAACAACACGGTTTAAAATCAGTTAAAATTAATTATTAATTGAAAAATATCAAAAAAATTAATTTAAATAAAATATCACAAAAGTTATTTATATATTTTTTAAAGAATTAATAAGCTTTAATAATTAATCCATTCAGCTAATTTTTTTTGGCTATTTTTTTAACTTCTGTGCAACACAAAACATTTACTCATTTATCAAAATTAAATTAAATTAAAAATTTCTTCATGTTATCAAACAAAAATCTTATAAATGTTTATTAAATATATGCTGAATGAAATAACTAGCTGATATTGATTTTGAAGTTCATCTAATTCCTATCCGTTTCAAATTATTTTACCAAATAATTTATTTTAAAATCATCATACACGCAATTATTTACTTCCCAAGAGAAAAAAGAGTTTAATTTGTATATTATTTTATAAATAATTAAGTAATTAAAAGTTTTCACTTATGTTATTTTCTCAACGTATGATACGTGAATTTTAAAATCAAAGTTGATTAAATTAATTGAGTAAGAAGCCATATTTACAGTAACACGATTACTTTTAATCTACAAATAATGAGAAATCCACGATTTTATCATTTTCAAGAAATATGCATCGCCATCGCATAATATATTCCAGTTTCACAATCACCATTGTTTACCGATCACGTGTGCGAGGGTGGATGCATCACCATAGCAACGAGGCGGGACTCATAAGTGACTCCACCCTTTACATGTTTCATTTTGTGCCAGTCTGCTATAGCATCAGCATCCGGACGACAAGTCGAGTCCATTTACGAAGGAGAATTATTCGCATTTTAGAAAATTGTTTCTTCAAAAAGAAATTTGTGAAAAATTTAAAAACAAAGAAGACGTGAAAAGAGAATTGCGGTACTTTATTTAGTTAAGCAGGAAACAGATATATAACAAATAATTATACTTATTACCAATTACAGAAATTGAATAGAAATTAATTTGTTTTATTTAAATTCAAAATTAATTAATTTGATTGATTCGTCGATTAAATTAATTCAAAAATATATTTAAAAAATCTCAAAAATGTTTGATACAAATATACTCATTTTATCCATGTTAACTGTATACATATATTTAAAAATTCAGTCCATCTTGAAATCGTAAAACAATTAAATGACAGTAGCAAACTAGTCGTATATACTGATTTTCATTTTACATTAATTTAAAATTATTTTTTTGGAAAAAAATTAAAACTCCATAAATATAAAATTTTGTCAACATTTTTATAATATTAAAGAATATTTTATTACAAATCGTATTTCGAACTCCAAATAATTCTTACAATCTTAGGTTTTCAATATGCATTTTAATTATTTTATGAAATCAATGATAAAGTCATTGTAAAAGTCAAGTCATTTGTCTTTTACAATCTTTCTTTCTTTCTTTCCCCCCCCCCTTCATCTACAAGGCATTTCTGATGAAAATTATATTAAACTTAGTTTCCTTAGTTGAAAATCTATCAAATATTATGCGTGTTTTATTTTTAAACTGACTTTAAAAACGAAATCAACCTATTATCTTAAAAGCAAAAGTAGAAAAAGAAGCATAGTAAAAACGGAATTTCTCCAGTTTTTTTTAAATAAGATAAATTACAGAAGGACATTAAATAATCAACTTTCTTAAATGTCATTAAAAATTGCTTAAATATTTTGAGATTTAAAAAGCTTGTTGTCAGAAGAATTTATGCTGAATTTCAAATATATAAAAAATATATTTCTTGAAGATAAAAAAAAATCTATATTTCAGTATTTCACATAAATTGTGAAAAAAAAATGATGATGATTTCGTAATAGCCTTATACATTAATCTAATCAATAACCATCTATGATTAAACATGTGTATATGTGTGCGTGTGTTTAAAAATATAAAAATATACACTGGGCATTGTAAAAACATTTAAAAACGACTTTTAAAAAAATAAAAATAAATTGAAAAGAAAACACTGTTTGTGAGATACTGAGTCGAAAGATAAAGGCCTTGATTTTATTTTCAAGAATGTGTAGTTCTTTTATGAAATCGAAATGAAATATATTCTCTAAATGTATTTTCTCGTTATATTTATATTTGATGTAAGAAATATTATAAAAGAAACTTATATTTTTATATCTTAATTTTATCATTTTTATCAAAAAGAAGACAAAAATTATGTAAAAGTACCAAAATATTTCTGTAACTATTTCAGGGAAGAAAAATGAATTTATAGAGAAGACAAAAGCTATAACTCTCATTTACACTATTATTTCAGGCATATCTCCTAAATGAATGAATTAGTCGCAGTAAAAGTATGCTTAACTATCGTTTCGAGTCGTAATTTATTCTTAACTAAAAAATAAATTCTCTCATAAATTGAAATTTTTTGCCATTTTTTTTAAAAATAATATTTTGGTGTATATTTTCTGGCCATGTTTGATTATATTAACAGTTTATAACTTCCTTGTATAAACTTCCGATAATTCAATTTGTCGTCCATTTCATGGAAATTAAACGAAAGAAAATAACACAGCGTATGTTAACAGCTAAAAATTTATGACATTTTCATTCGATTGTGATACTCATTTTTTTTTTCTTTTATTGATTTTAAGAATAATCCGAAACTGGTAAGAATAGAGATAAGGCACTCTTCAGCCATGATGTAGGATTGACACACACACACAAAAAAAAAACTTTATAAAATAATGAATTGTGTCAAACAAGCACAACATGTAAAATAAGTACATTAAATGAGCAATAACATAAATAAATTTACGCAGAAAGTGCTTGAGATATTAATATTATTAGATAAAAGAAAATTAATCGATCTCAAAAAATGATAAAATTGAATACCAGAAACGCTGAAATCCATGTTTCAGCGAAAATGCCTCATGTCTGACTGGTATAAGTCTCCATATGTACGTTGACAGAAAATGATAAAAATTCAAAAAATTATTTGTTATTTAGAGATTTTAGTTGCAACCTAATGCATCTTTTGCATATCCACTCTATTTAAAGAAAAATATTCTAAATTTGCTTATCGTGACCTTATTGAGTCCAAAAAATTTAATTTTCAGGATTTTTTTTAGTATGCAGTTTTTAAAATCTTAATAAATAATTATTTTTTAAGAATTTTACCCTATGATTACTAACCCTTACCCTTTACTAAGAATTTATTCCCTATGTCCCAAGTTATATCTGATTTTGATAAATCTTGATTTGAATATTTGATAGAAAGCTCTATGAAAATAAAGATAATGTATCAAAATTCATAGTTTTAGTTTATTGCATTTTTGAGATATAATAATCATGAACAGGCAGGATTTTTTTTAAAAAATGCAATCAAAATTTTGCTGCCCAATTTTTTTAATAAAAAAAAGTTGTAAAAGTTTCTTTTTATATAACTCGTACACGACGAATTAAAATATTCTGCGCAGAATGAATAATAATATGAATGATACAAATCAAATTAAAAAAATTTACTTTTAGTAAATGTTGATTCAAGCCGGCTATATATTTCATTGCTCTGCACGATATTAAATGCGGAAAATACTTCTAAATTCAACGACCTTCAATTCGCGGAAATCTACAATCTTGTTAAAGATCTTTTTTTATTTGCAATGAGTGAATGAAAACCGCAAGAATTCCAACCGGAGAAAACAAACGATTAAAAGAAGTTTTACAACTCAGTGTATTTAGTTGTTTATTATTAATATTTTTTTTTATTTCTATTTCGGCTATCTTAGTTTCTATCATTTCAGAAGTTTTACAAAGAGGTCAAGGAAAAGAGATTTTAAAAAAACTGTTTGAAAAACCACAATCTAAGCTAACCTTCAAAAACCACAAAAATGCTTCACATGACCAGCGTGCATCTAAATAAGGGGATAATGTACTACAATAGAAAATTAATGTAGGCGTTTGATAGGATTTTATTGTAAATGTTGAATGAATGTAATGTTGAATTATTTATTTTGGCTTGATATGAAAAACGAAATATTGAGGGGGTTTTTTTGGTAGTTAATACTAATGTTAGTCGCAAAACGAAATATTATGAAAAACGAAATATTGTGGCTTTTTTACAAGTTGATACCAATTCCAATTGCAAAACGAAATATTGAGTATAAAAAAAAATATTGAAGTTTTTTTACAAGTTAAAAATAATGTTAAAAACAAAACGAAATATTAAATATGAAAAACTAAATATTGACGTGTTTTTTTTACAAATTAATAACAATGGTAGTAGCAAAACGAAATAATGAGATTTTCTAAGAAGTTAAAAATAATATTACTAGCAATTACTGTTTCATTTTTTAAAGTTTATATGCAAAACATCACATAAGATTTATGAAACTGAACATGGACAATTTGGAATTTTTAATTCGAAATTTACTTTAATCCTTTGAATTTAATATTAAAAATACAATTGAATTATAGTCTGAGGTTCGTATTTTAATTCAAAATCAATAATAATAATAATAATAATAATTAAAAAATTCTATATATGAATTGTTAACCCCAATTAATCAAGTGTAATTAACTAATATGTGTCCTCGGTGATTCAAATGAATATCTTAAAGACCTCTATTTTATCCAGGGCATTACTGCAATACTTGGTATTTCTTGGTAAATATATAAATAAAATAAAAATTTCTAATTGTTTGAAAATATTTAAAGACATTAGACATTTATAGAACTTTTAAAAAAAGATTTTAATTGTATAGTTATTGTTTTGAAAGAGAAACAAACAAACTGTTAGATTAAAAAATAAATCTTAAATGCCATTTCTAATTTTAAAATTGTATTTTACTTATTTTTATATCCAGTCTTTTTAATAAGAATTTTTTTGTTTTGTTAAATCCAATTTTTTTAATTAATTCTTTTGACATCGAATCAACTGAGTAGCTTTGTACTTATAAATATTGTAATTAATC
Source organism: Argiope aurantia (assembly GCA_026543865.1). Classification (NCBI taxonomy): domain Eukaryota; kingdom Metazoa; phylum Arthropoda; class Arachnida; order Araneae; family Araneidae; genus Argiope; species Argiope aurantia. The sequence goes on from JAPMOR010014233.1 coordinate 221,092, forward strand.
TAAAAAGATAAAACATTTGTTCTTTTATTGTTAACTATTGAAGGAAGCATACATTGAAAAACTTAAAAAAAAAAAAAAAAAAAAAAAAAAAACTGGATATAAAATACTGCTTGTTTGCAGTATTTTATATAAAATATTGCTTGTTTGCAGAAGGACTAAAATTAAATAATTTTATTTTACAATTCATTCGATGTTCAAAAAGCATGTTACTTATTAATCTGTCAATAAGAAGCACATGCAGAAATTATATCAATTCAGAAACTATAATTAGTAATCTCATGTGCATTTTAAATAGCAGGCGAATGTGTTTATATTTTATGAAAATCGTTTGAATACAATACAATCTTTTTCTTTTTTTAATATGTCATTATTTCCACAGATTTAATTTAGACAGAATATAAATGAACTAGTAGAAATTGAACTACACAAAGTTTTTAAAAACAACTTAAGCAAAGTTTTTTAAAAAACGCAGTGTCTCTCTCTCTCTCTCTTTTTTACAAATAGCTGAAATATCTTATAGCTTTTTATTTTTTTCTTATCAAAATTAAGCAAACAGAAAAACTCCCTTTAAAAAGGAATGCACCCATCTTATTAAAAAAAAATTAGCTTTATTAATTTTCAATGATATCGACTGAAAATATTTTAAAAATGGATCATCTTTTCTATCAGTAGATATTTTCATATGCTTCCATTATTTTCTATAGAAAATCACTCAATTTACTCCTCGATGAATAGTTTGGAGCTTTGTCTGATCATAAAACATCTGATTTATTTCAAGCTATTCCAACAGTTAACATTGCTGGCATAGTAATTTATAAAACTTTTCAGCAATTAAAATTTTAAAAAGAAAGTCGGGATATATTTTACTATATCATAATTATACTAAGAATAAATGTGATATAATGATATATTCCTTTGAATGAATAATTTACTGCAGTACTAATTTTCAGAAGATACACAGAAATCCAAAGAATTTGAATACCAAGCACTTGTCAGGATCTGATTCAGCACAATTTCATTATTCTAGAGTCTCTCTTTGCCATTTACCTTCCAGAAAGCAAAATATATTGTCTAAATGGAAGAAATGTAAATAGTCCCTACATTTTTTAACCAACGATTATTGCTTACAGATAATGAAAATAAATTGCAAAATTTGCATAATCAAGGATTTTATTTAGAAAGAAAATATATTGAAAGTATCCGCCATTAAAGATAAGCTAAAACTAAATGTCTTAAATAAAAAAGATTTTAATTGAACTCATATAATGGCTATTTGATCTGAAAACAGTATAGCTGCATGTATATTCTGCATATAATTATCTAAATCTTATGGAATTGCTACAATCTTCATTTCAATCGCATATATGGTAAACTTTATTTCAACGCATCCTTTGTGTGCAACAATGAACGAATTGCAGGTGCTCAAAGAAAATGAATGCATCATGTAATAAAAGGACTACTTCACGAATGTTGCCCAATCGACAACGGGAAGTCACAATGAGCAATTAAGTAAGGAAACTAGACTTTCAACTTCTTATAGATTTCAAATTCTTTCTTCTTCTAGTTTAAATTTGTTGCTTCCTGTTGCTGCTATCAAGCAATTTTCGCAATCGATGAAATAATTTCGAATAACTCAATTTTTATACAGAATCTGTATGCAGTTTCTTAAATTACCTTATCTGCAAGTGTTCTAATACTTTCCGCAATATTTAAATGTACATTTATAATGCATCATTTAAAGGTTTTTTTCAAGAAAAAAAATTACGTCCCCCTTACCCTTTCACAAAGAAGATAACTCATTTGTATGCAATTATGTTTTTTCTTGCTGATTCTCACTTTGCACATAAGCCAGCTTAAAGCATTGCCGTATTTAAATATAACAAAATAGGTTATAATTTGCAAAGCAGGCTGTTCAAAAATAAATATCCGAATTTACTATAAAATAAAAACACAAAACAAAGTATAACTTTGTTGTTCATCGGAAATCAAAAATAACAATTGAAAATTTAAATTCAATACATTTATCAATTCACTATGAATATACCTCCAGAAATACGAACTCGAAGCGGTATGATAACTTGTCACACAATTTTCCCCCCTGCATGTTTGGTGTAAAGCTTTGAGAAGTTACAAATATGTGTGTCTTAAAGATACAGTGGACTTTGAAACAAATAACAATGGTCGAAAATAAGAAAGTTCTTTTTTGTTGTTGTTGTTGTTGTTTCTTCTTCAAAGAGTAAGTTTATATTCAACTAAAATAGCGTTATAAAATGTATTGTTCAATAAAATAAATATTTGAAAGGCATAGAAAAAAGTAGGTGCATTTTAATGATATTTCTTAAAACGATGTTCCAATTATAATGAAATATTTCAGGTATCTTAATTTTTGAGGAAATTAAATAAAATTGATAATGAAGATTTCTGTTAAACATTAAAAAAACCATATACGCATTTTATGTTTCGAATACTTTTAGATAACTAAAAATAAATTTTATTTTAGAAAAGTACAAAATTCTAATGAACACTCATTATTTCTAAAAAATTTACTTTTAATTGGAATTACAAAGTCATACCCAATTTTGTCCCAAATAAAATTTTTTATCTTATGTAGAACTATAAAGTAAAAATAATAGAAAATATTAAAAATTAAGCTGTCTGAAATATTTTGAAATTCTTAAAAATTATATATTTTGTTTTAAAGAGTTTTTATTTATAGATTTTTAAAGTATTTATATTTTAATACATATACACAAAAATTTCATCACCCTTTGTGAATAATTCAGTAAAGTGCCTAGTAGAGTTAGGTCACCGTTAAGAGAGTTAGTTTCCTTTAGTTAGAGTTAGTTAGTTTCCTTAAGTTCTTCAATATTAATTGATAGAGATGGATCAAGTACCCAAAAATAAATAAATAATAATGGTAATAAAAGTACCCCAGTTAAAAAAATCGACTATCGCAATACACGCATACTTAAAGCTTCACACCAGACATGTAAAAGAAAATTCGGGATGACTTATTGTAGTGTTTTGATATCGTTCGTATTTCTAACGAGACTCACATTAAGCACATATATAACTGTGCTGAATTTAAACTTTCAAATGTTATTTTTGATTTTCAATGCAGAACAAGGTTATAATTTATGTTATTTTCTTTTATTAATCGCGCAAAAGAGGATTTCATGTATAAACATTCTATATAGTATATCTTTACATTAATATGGCATCAGATATAGCGTATTTGCTTACAGATACTTTTTTAACACAGCACAGCTGTAGTGTTTCTGAAAACATTTTCATATCTTATTTCATTTAACAAATAATAGCAACTTAAATGAAGTTAACTTCTATTTTAATATGAAATTATATATCAAATCATATTGGGATTTTGATGTCTTTATTTAAAAAAATGAACTTTAAAGTTATTTGTTTTGCAGCCAATAGCTAAACGAATTTCTATTTTCAAATAGTTAAAAATACAACCTAGAATTGATGTTACTGAGCTGAATTTCATTTGACAAATTAATTGTAGTAACCACTCAGTAATCTGACAAGCTTGACTGTTGCAGACAAGCCCTTCTTTTAAATTGCACTTTTTAGAAAGATTAGGTGGAATTATTTAATAATGTAATGACATTCTTTGATAATCAGTAATTAATTTTCTGATAGCTTGAAGTCCCCCCGATATTGGAATATAGGGCTAAAGGAAAATATTAATGTATGCGGATACCAGTAACTCTGCCACTAAGTAGACAATAGAATCTTGAATTACATTTTGAACAATTTTCTGTAAATATTTTTTTACATTTTTAAGTATTTTTATAAGAAATATAATCTTTGCTATGGAAATGCACTTTTATAATATTTTATAATATATAAAATATAATATCAAATTTATAATAAATTTTATTTAACTTTTATAATATATTAAATTTAAAATGAATAAACTTATTAAATGAATCTCCACTAATTAAGCACTTTTGTTATTCTGGCAGTCTTCCAGTCTGATATATGATGTATGATTGAGAGTCATTATCCCTTTTTTTAATAGTAATTTGAAGGGAATTAAATCATGTATAAATCTTCGTTGAATCTTGAAAATATTAAAAAAAAAAAAAAAATACTGGAAGAATTCCCAACCCCCCCAAAAAATCATACAAATCAACTCAATAAGGTAATAGCTTATTGAATTGAACTGAGATTACTCTAACTCTTGAGAAAATAAGCCAACGCAGCGTGAAACCATGTCAAGTAAAACAGAATTTTTATTTATATGCTTTAATTTTGTTAAGAAACTATCTAGAACGGCTACTTGTTTATTATCATTTTTTTCCACTCCGATGAATGAATTAGTTTATTCTATTATTCTGCGAATAAACCAAGAAAATATTTAAATTTAATTCAACCTTCCGTAAGAAAAATATTTAAAAAATAAAAGAAACTCTTACGAATTTTATTCCATAAAAATTAAATTGTCATTAACTGACAGGAATGGTCTTCCACAAACTTTCTTGCAAACAAACTAATAAAGATATTACAGCTTTTTATTTATTTTGCTTTCTTCCACTCTGATGAATAAATTAGCTTATTCTACCATTCTTCTCAAAATAAACTCAAATAATCTTCAAATTTAATCCAGCCTACCATGAAAAAAATATATCGAAAATTAAAAGAATTCCCACTAGTTTTATTCCACATAAAACTCATTGTAAGATATTTTGTCATTTACTGACGGGAATGGTCTTCCACAAACTTTCTTGCATACAAACTAGTAAAGATATTACAGCTTTTTTAATTTATTTTGCTTTCTTCCACTCTGATGAATAAATTAGTTTATTCTACCATTCTTCTCAAAATAAACTCAAATAATCTTCAAATTTAATCCAGCCTACCATGAAAAGAATATCTAAAATTAAGAGAATTCCCACTAGTTTTATTCCACATAAAACTCATTAAAAGATATTTTGTCATTGACGGGAATGGTCTTCCACAAACTTTCACGCATACGAACTTATAAAGTTGCTATCCTTCCTTCCTTCATGTCCTATATAGCCTTGTTCAAAGGTGTGGACTTTGAACGAAGGCCATGAATGTCACAAGTGCTCAGATTTTTATTTTTTGAGCATTTTTGTGTTTCGTAGAATAGCGAAGAAAACTGAGTATGCATGTTGAACGTTTCTTTCGATCGAGTGAAACTGAAACTTAATTCAGACATAATATTTCAATATCAAGATAGCATACCAAATTACATTTTTCTCAAGTTGTTGTGTTTTTAAGTTATCGCATTTATACGAGTAGGAATGTTCAGACCGACAGACACTCAACTCTTGGATAATTTTGTTTTAAAATTTGATAAAAGGATCTGTACATTAAATGCTTAGAACTGTATTTAAATTATCCAAATCGCTGCGGTTTTTGAGTTATCATGTTTATATGCATGCAAAAGTACAGACCGATAAACGATCAGCCTTTGTACAGATTTTGTTCAAAATTTGAATCAGGTCAACATCTTAAGCACAAAATCTGTTTGAGGAATTTCATTTTTGTTTGAGCTTTGAAAATACCGTATTCCCTTGCATTCGGTTAACCAGATAAATCGATTTCCTATGAACGGATTTCATTCAAAATTCGATAGGCATCTTCAATTTGGTAAAAAGATCAATTTTTCAAATTTCATCCGTCAAATTTCAAACAATTTTGTGTCATCGTGTAGACAGAGTCATGTGCATAATTTCAAGAATTTGTTTTTCAGACTCAAGGAGTTTTAAAACATGAAGATTCGTCAAAACCTCGAAGTGGTATTTTTTATTTTTTGCTCTTACGGCGTTTTCTCTCTCTCTCTCCCTCATTTTTTATCTTTTTATTTCGTATACAAGAAAGTCAAAATAAGTGATTTTTACATCTTCAAATAATTGGAACCAATTGGTCAGAGATAAATAAGCCATTTGTTTATAAGATCAAATAATATTTTTTATAATAAATCTCAGTTTATAATAATTTTTTAAAAAGTTGAATACATTTTTTTTATTATGAATCTTTTTAATAGACAATACATTCTTTAATGTGAGTGTGTGTATACAAATAGATATATATACATACATACATGTGTATGTATGTGATAAAAAATAGGGTGGTCTAAAAATTATTCTTGATGAAACAGTAAGATTTAAAAGTAATAATGATTTGCCATTTCGCTTAAAAAATCATTTTAAAAGCACTTTATTTAAATTAACCATGATGTTGATCTCCAGTGTATTCCTTTTTCGGATTCTAAGCAATTTAGAGAACAATTCATTGGATTTCCCTCTTAAATCTGGCTTAGATACATACTTTTGAATAAAAATGGATTGCCTTCAGAGTGACTTTTTCAGAAAATAAGGAAAATGATGTGTAAAATATGAAAATCATTGTTATCTTACTGTATGAAATCATCACATTTATTATTATTATTTTCGTTTTCCACTTTTCTTATTTAAAGTTATATTTTGATATTAGAATGGAAAAGAAATAGTTTTTCTTCTTATTTTGAGAACAAAATTAAAGCATATAACCGATTTATATTTAAGTGAAAGAACATCAATTTACTACATAATTCTTTCGCTTGGTTTTCAAAATTGACCTTAGATTCGCCTAGGGGAAGATCTAAGCTCTTAGGTCTAAGAGCCTTTCTAAATTTCTTTTACTTCTTTATAAGCAAAAAAGTACTAAAAGAAAGGGAGGTGACAGATTGGATGAAGACTGGCTTATATCGCATGGCGGTTAGAGAGAAATCGGCAATTTGTTTCAAGTGGCGTCTTCCCAGATAAGATTTTGTAAATATGGTCAACTTTCTTACTAACTGTGTCGATTTCACATTAATTCTCAATTCAAATTTTAAAATTTTATTTAGCGCTGCAAATTAGTGAAATTTTAGAAATTCATTTTAGCTGTAACTTCTTTTAATTAATAAAAAAAAAAGGAAATAACTGAATGCCGACTACTTTTTTTGCTATTTTTAGCACACCCAAATTGTGTATGTAATTAGTTATTTCTGCTATATCGTATTTCGTTATATTTAATATTCGTGTATTTTAAATAGAAATTTTCATTATTTATAATATATTATTATTATCTGAAACGACACTATCTATACAACGATTTGTTTTTACTATTATATTATTTACTTTTCAATTTCTTGCATCAACTTACAGCAACCATGTGGCCCGAAACATTATCATAAAAGATAGGACGCAATGTCAATTTAAGGGATTTAGTATTGTTTACAACAAATAAATGGTTACCCCCTCTTAAGGGAAAACACACACATCAGATAGTGCATATCAGATTGTTGATCAGATATGCACTTTAAAAAAACATTTTTATTATAATTGGAAGCAGATAATAAATTCACTCAGTACCTGCAATAATTATTTATATTAAAATACAAATTTTCTAAAGAATTAAGAAAGGATAAAAAAAACATTTTTTTATTTTTTTATTCAATAATTATTATATTATAACGCACATAAAAAAAAGGTATCAATAAAAAGCATTAATATCAAACATGGGGTGATTTTTTTTTTTTGTATTTTGGACTTGCTTTATTAAAAAAAAATTGTAGATATAATAAAATATTCTTATTTACGTAACAAAATGTAGGGAAGTTTAAATTTTAGTATTTTTGTCAAGATTTTTCTCTATTTACTTTTGAAAAAAATTGTTTCATAAATATTTTATTTAAAGATTTTAAATATTTAAATAAATATTTTTTTAGTTTTTAACAATTGGCAATATCAAATAATAATAAAAATAACTATTCTTCTGTAACCTTCAAGTTCTCGACTTTAATTCACAAAACTATTCTTTTTCTGAACCAAGAAAACCAAAGAAAAGGACTGGCACCATTTAAAGAATACTGTAAAAGTTTTTTTAATGCATTTTTTAATGGATCATGGATCAATTACAGAAAAATTAATCATATTCTGATTGAAATTTTCTATTTTTTTTAAGTTTGCTGTAGAATTTCAACAGTCATTTTTTTTGGGGGGGGGAAGACGGTTATCTACAAATTAATATGTATTTCCAAATTCCTAAACGGTTTTCACCGCCTATTAATAAACAATATACCGCCCATTAATCAGATTTTGAAGTCAACATATAGTCGTTTTGATATGATTTGTTTTCAGGGTAATACAAATAATTGGAAAGCTATCTTTTAAGTTTTTACATTTTACCATCTTCTAACATAGATCTATCTATAAAGCTGTTTTTTACCGACGTTTTGATAATTTTTAATAAGATTAGAATTAAATTTTACATGATATCTTAATATTTGTAATTTTAATATAATTTAAAAGAAATTTATTGAATGTTTTTTAAAATTAAATTGGATATTAGAAAGGAATAGGAAATAACTTTTTTGACACAATTTTCTCCTTTAAATAGTAGTGTATCTCCCCTAATATTACAGTATTTTAACAACATAGTTGCAGTAAAATACTGTTTTTTTTTTTTTTTTTTTTTTACATAAAAAAGAATTGAACATTTTTAGAAAGAGCAAATTTTGTAGATAAATATTTTTTATGCAAATGTTATTTTATTGCAGTATTTATTTACTCGAAAACAAATTAATGAAGAAGAGAGGGAGAAAGAAAATCAGCTGGAACTGAACGAAACATTTTTAAAGTCAATAAAATATTTTTCTTCATCTAGTATTTGATACATGAAAGTTGAATTCAGAACACCATTTCATACTCGCTTACATTAAAAAAGTCTCAGTTTAGCATATTTCAGTTAAATAAAATTTTCTATTAAAAGAATTTTTTTACTGTGCATTGAATATCATTTCGTATGCTATTTGATTGTCGAATTAATAATTTTTTTTCTTTTTTTTGCAATTATACATTTGTTGAGGTTTAACAGAGTCAATCGAATAGGCTGCGGTTAAAGTGGCAGCATCTGAAAGACATGGGAGCTGTTGAATAAAGTAAAAACTGTCTAATTTCCCTCTGCTATTTGATTGTCGGATTAAAAAAAGAAAATTTCTGTATAATAATTTTTTTTCTTTTTTCTGCAATTAAACACTTGTTGAAGTTTAATGGAGTCAATCGAATAGACTGCGGTTAAAGTGGCAGCATCTAACAGACATGTTGAATAAAGTAAAAACTGTCTAATTTCCCTCTAACGAAGACATCGTGAATTTTGGTTATCCTGGAGTAGGTACACTGCAAAAATGTTACGAAGACACTTCAGTGAATGAAGAAGATGACAATGAATTTTATCGTTTTTAAATGTCTCGATAATATCCAAATCTCATGGCCAAAATATTTTGCCACTTACGATACATATACTATGAAATTTGTATGAAAGTAAGTAAAAAGATTTAAAAAAAAAAAAGAAAAGAAACCGCATCATATCTTGTACGAACGTCGGTTCACTCGCCAAGACAGAGTTCCCTCAACCCTGGTGTGGATGAATGCATGCCAAAACTCCCCAAAGGCAGAGCCGTACGTTCGGCTTTTTGTATTTTGAGATCGACGACTGCAATGGTCCTGATTTTGAGGGCGCATTGCAGTTTGACAATAAGGGGCGAAATGGAAGCAGATATGGGTGACGTCGCACGTACCACGTGACTTGGAGAAGAGACCCTCTTCCTTATCGGATCGATAAGCCGTGCAACAAGGAGGATCGGGGCTTGAAAAAGGAAGAAGAGTAACAATAGGGCTCGATTCTAATGTCAGCTGTGGCGATTTGCATAGGAATGATGGCTCGCTCGAAGGTTTCCAAGAAAATTGCTCTGAAGTACAAACAGAGAAAAATTTAGAATGCGAACGACTGCTTTGGAAGGTCATTGACTCGGTAGCAGAAAATTAGAATTCTTTACTAGGCCTTGTGGAATATTTATTTCTTGTAAGGAAGCATGAATATTGTGTCGATGCGAGATTTCAAAAATTTATGTACGCAAATGCTCTCAAATTTTGAATGCCAAAGTTTATATATGTATATATTTCTTCACAGATACTTTCACAGCTTATTTTCAGATTTTTATTTATTTATTTCATTTTATTTTCGCCACTTGATAAATGATACAAATAAAACATACAGAAACATAAAAAAAAAGTTTAAAATATATTTCACTTAAATATACTAAATTGACAAATGTTTGCAATATTTTTGGATTTCATGTCAGTAAAAGTGTACTTGTAAAAAATAATATTTGCTTTTTTTTTAACTTTTTAAAAGCTGATGCAACAATTTTCTTTTTCTGAGTCGTTAAATAAAATTTTTTAAACAAATTATTTCAGCTTCATCTCAAGCACGTATTAATATTCGAAAAAGCTAATTTAAGTCATTACTATGAGCAGTGGCTTGACAAATCCTTGTTGATGGAATTGTGAAAAAACAATTTACACTTTCGTTCAATTTCTTTTGTTTCTTCTTAACTAATTATTTGCACCAATATATATATATATATATTGCTAAAGGTTTTTTTTTTTTTTTTACAAATGTATTCTTTCAAACTTTAAAGTTTTGCCTTTGAGGTTTAAACCATCCCAAATATTGTATTGATAGTTTGAATAATAAATCAGTTGCAAAGAAAAAAAACACTTTCAACGAATGGAATTTTTTTTCCTTCTTACGTAATGTATTGATCTGAGGTTCTTTTTAGTTGTTTTATTACCATAGATTTATGATATCAAATCAAATTCACTTAACGCAATGATTGTTTTGGCCTGTAAACATCGTTAAAAAGTTTGCTATTGTTTGTTAGCAGCATTGTTACTATTATTTAGAATAGTATTATTATTTCTAGATTTGTATTAAAAATAAGATCTTTGAAACACGTTGCATATTTTTTTTTCCAAAGCCTAAATTTTTCGAATTTTTGTCTATAGGTTTATTTTTATATTGGAATTTCTCAGCGGTAAATCTTGCTGTTGTAGAGAAAAATACAAACTTTTGTGCAAAAGTGATAAAAGAGGATATTATATCATCTTGCTGACAGACTACAAGATTTAAAATTTATTTTAATCACGAAATAAACAATATTTTAAATAAAAAACAATAAATGGTAAAAGAAACAAATTTTTAACATCAACTATGAAAAAAAAAAAAGACATGAGAAATTATCCAGCTAAAATTATTTTCTCTGACAAATATTATTTATCATCTGCAAATCGTCTGCTTTTAAACTTATATTTTAGTTTCTTCTGGAATTTTTTATTTGTTTTGACAACTCTGGTATTCTTGTTCGTGATGCGCTTTAATATTCGAGTGTATATGCCAACTAAATGTAAAAATAAATGGAACTTTATTTTTACTAGAAAGTGAATTAGAAAGCTTTATTGTCAAATCTTGTTTAAATATGATAAAATTAAGAATTACAATTACAAGCACGACACAAGTTTGGAACGAAAAGAAAAGAGGCTTAACTTCATAAAATAATTAATTGTGCCAAGCCTAATAAGCACTGAGAAAGAAAATAAGTATGAGTGTTTGAATAAAAAAACGAATTAATTCACACATTTTAAAATTATTGTAGAATTATTACATAAAAAATATATATATTATAAAATTGGATTCCAAAAACGCTACAGTCTGCGTTTCAGCAGAAATGTGTATTGACTTCAATTATATACAGAAATGTTCAAACACAACTGATAAAAAATTTGTTATTATTCGGAACAGCTATCTGAAAAGTAAAGAACAAATTATTTTCTCCCCTCATAATTGAGTTTTTATTTAAAAGAGAAATAGAAGATGAAACCCAGAGAGCTCTTATGCAATAACGTCACGCGAAGTTTCAAAATGCTTCAAAAAATAGCCTTTCACAAACACGCAAAGCAACTCTTATTTCAATTTTCAACTCATAATCCTAATTAATGATAGTTGATCCTATAATAAGGCTACGCCAACAGCTGTTAAATGATATATTCAGTTTTTTTTTCCAAAATCTTTTTCAGTAAAATTGGATGTTAACTTAAGGTGTGGTGGGATAATCATTATTAACGACTTGTTCCTGTGTAACCTCAAAATGTATGACCAAATTCCATTGTTTAGATGATTAAATAAGTAGTGAATTATTTAAGAGGTCTCGTACTTTAAACTGACATTTCAGCTCATTAGCATTTAGATTGCTAAACAATAACCACTTCAAACTGGAAATATTTGCTTAAACGTTAATAGTTCGTAATTCATTAAAATTCTTGTAAATGATTTTTATTTTAGAAATGACAGAATTCGTACAAGATGACAGAGCGACAGAATGCGGTATTAAAATATATCGTGATAATGTTTTTAGTGAAGAGAGTTTGTATTTATTTGATACATGACGATAACACTGTGTAAACTTCATTTGGAATTCTCTGTGCATTTAAAAAGATTGAAAAAAAAATTATAAAGAGAAATCGTACCTTTAATCTTAAAAAAAATCTCAAAATTTCAATATTTGATATTTGCATTGTTTTTATTTTATTTTTAAAAATCTCTTTTAGTTATATCAATGACAATGTGCACAAAACCAATCTAAACCATATCTTGCATCAAATCTACCTCAGTTTGTCATTGCAGCATATGGGAACTCGATCATTCAAAAATATTATAATTTATAAATTCAGAATCCTTTTTTTATCGCCAAAAATGTTTTGGTTTAACCTTTTCAAAATAACAGATCCAAAAGCCATGCTTGCTATCATTCACTGGAATATAAAGCACAAAACATGTGTAAATCATGCAATATAAGGTAAAACATGTGTATGTCATGTCATGCAATGTAATGTAAAACAAGTGTCATGCAATATTATTAATATAAAACATGTTTATGCCATGTAAATATTCTGGAAAATGGGTTTAGAACACTCATACTAATTTTTTCTATTTTCTCCATATTTAAATAATCAAAATGAGTACTTGTATGTAGAAAAGAGAGTGAATTGTGAATTATTAAATCAGTTAATTCTTAACTGCTTTTAAATCTCGGTTTTGAATCGAGAAAAATTGCTTGGAATCGTTTTAAATTGTTAAAGTTCAGCTCAATTTATAGCACAGATTTCAGTAAATTACTTTTAGTTTAAATTGTTAAGGTAACTGTGATTAAATTGAAATAATTAAAATTATAACTGTTATGTAAATTTATATTCTGATGTGTTTTTAAAATTTTTTTTTCTAAAAAAACGATTGAAAAATTAGTAAAAAATATATTTTAAAACTTTTATTGATAACTATTTAAAAGTTTTAATAATATAGTAAAATATCAAAATATATATATATATTATTTTCGCTTTTATTATCTTGAAAATAAATAAAAACAAAAATAAAAATAAATCCAAAATAACGTGCATTTTGACTTCAAAATCCGGCTAAAGGGGATTGATTATATGCCAAATGAAAATTTCTTAAGAATTTGGGAAAACATATTAACTTTTTAGGCAAAGTCATAAAATATCCCCTATAAAAGTTCCCCTACCTAAAAAATGCTGACAATCAACTGGTTAAACAGTTTATTGTTAATAAATTTTCAAAATTAAATTAAGCATTTCTCAAAAAAAATTAAATTAAATTGTTGCAATTTCACATTGTTTTTCCTTAATTGAATTTTATTATAAAAATAGATAAAAAATCTTTCTCTTGAGTCGATCTCTTCTTGTATTCAAGCAGATATACAAAAACAACTCTATTAAAAGATCTCCTTAAGATTTTTTAATTATTATTGAATACAGGAAACCTACTAATGATAGAAACTTGAAACCCATCCGAATTTTTATAAAATGTATTTAATCCGTAAAAGCATATTTTCTTAAAATTTAAAAACAGCCATGAAAAAAGAATGCAATTCAGTTAATTTGTAAACAGTTTTATAAGGTATCTGATGATAATACAATCATTGGACATTTTGAGCATTTCTTTATATTTTTTGTAGAAAAAAAAATCTATACTATCTTGAAATCCGTGGGAGTGCTTCCCCCCGAAATTTTTTCTTATATTCTCTAATATGAGAAATCCTCACTTCCCTGAATATAAAAATTGTGGACATTCAGCAAGACTGAGAATGCCACGAATGCTCCTATTTTTATTTTCAGAGTTCCATTCATAAAACACCCTGATGCTCTGGTCCTTTGGCACAGAACTACAAGTTTTGTAATAAAATAACAAATTTCATTTATCTGAGTCATTGTGTTTTTGAATTATGGCCCTAACGAGCATGCGATAATGGCCGACAGACGGTCAACCTTTTGACAAATGTAATTCATAATTTGATATAGGTTTAAATTTCAGGTGGGACATTTGTGAACCAATTTTTTTTCTATATCTTTACATTTTGCAAATGTTCTGATAATCAGATAAATAGACAGTCTTCCTGTGAAGATTCATTAAAATCTCGAATTCGAATTTTTTGACAATTTCAATTCTTTCTTTTTGTATGCTCATAAGGGGGGTGGGGAGAAAGAAAGAAAGAAAGAGTTTAGAAAATGCTGTTTAAAAGCTTCTCAGTGCTCCCAGTTGAATTAATCTAATAATATTTCTTGATAATGAGGCTATCTGTGTTTGCTTGCTTTTTAGAGCTGAGGCTCTTATGATCTCATAAATCTAGACTGGTTTTTTTCTTGTATTTATGGAATTAATCAAACATGATTCACTCTTGAATCCGACAGAACTCTTAATGCTCTTTAATAGTATCTGATGAATTTTTCCAAAATATTTATTTATTTATTGTATAAATTGCAAAAGATTTTATAAGCCTAGGTGTCGAAAAATAAGGTCTCAGTAGTTTAACTATCATTTCAAAATTCAAGAAATTTTAATACTGAAATCCTTGCTAAGATTTATTTTATTTTATTTTTTGTTGTTGATGGTTTTAAACTTTTGATTGTTTGAATTTTTTTCAAATATTTTGAATTTTTTTATATTTTTTTTATTTTTATTTTATTTATTTTATTTTATTTTAAATTTTAATTTTAATTTTAATTAAATTTAATTTGATTTATTTTATTTTAATTTATTTTTATTTTAATTAATTTTATTTTATTTTATATTTTTTATTTTAATTTACATTTTCTTAAAGAAAATGATAAAGTTTGTGCCTTTCCATCATTTTTTTATTGACTTTTAAAAAGAAATGAATTTATAGGATGTAGCAGAATTTTTTCACTGGCCATAATCCCTTTAAAAAAATATGTTTAAGAGAAATGTTATGATTTAAAGAGAAAATAAAAAATGGAAGCAAAAATACTTTCTGAAAATTAAGGAGAATAGATTGCAATTGATCCTATTTTTACTCTTATTTCAGCGTTACAAAAATTTTAATTTGAAATAAGTACGTTCCAATTATCCTCAGGCACCTATTATTTTGAAAATGTTACAAGTTCATTCCCCCCTTCCTCACCTCTTGTTTCGAGAAAATTAAAGTTTAGCATAATATTCATCTCCAAGAATATGTTATTTTAAGTTTGGCAATGTTTTTAACTAAATTAGCAATATGGAATTTAATTATATAAATTAATTTTGAATGAATTTATATAAAATAATATATATTTGCAGTTTGCAAAAGGACATATATCATTTTCATTATTAGTCAACTGTAAAAATCACTCATTTCAGTAATGAAAAATAAAATGCATTGATCCAATGTTGTTTATACAGCCTGACAAGAAATAAAACAGAAGAAATATGTTTTTTTTATTTATTTTGAACATTAATTAAGTTTGTTTATTGTTAAACTTAACATATTAAGATATTGCTGTTATTTTGTGTTCAATAATGTTAAAATAATATTGATTTATTATATTTATTATCACCTATATCATCATCTGAACATAAGAAATTATATATTTTTGAAATAAAATAAAAGAAGTAAGGTTATTACTGATGCATGAAATAAGGTAAAAGTAACCACATGACCCCCGAATCTATGTTTATGGAAATTGGATTCACTTCCTCTTTCATAATCAATCGTTACACAATTTCTCTTACTAGTCAGCTTTAAAATTGAACACAGCATTGCAATATTTTACGATACTAAATAGTTATATATAAAAAAAAACTGCACTAAATTAATAAAAAATGTGATATCTCATTTTTAAAAAAATAAACAATCTATTTTATTTTTCTATGCTCATATCAATTTTTTTTTTGTTCCTTCATCGTAATTCTCTCTCAGTATTTATTCAATATTATTTTCAATTTGACTAAATCAAACAGACTGGATAACACACTTCATCTTTCTATTTCCGATTATATTTCACTTCTACCTGGGTGGGCGTATAAAATGAACGAATCGTTATGACGTTTCCAACTTTGTCATTAACGCTTGGACGGTGATGCATGAAGCAACGCCCATCCAATAGCCAAACACCTCATCTTACAGTTGTCAATTCCACCTATAATAATGCACGAATCACTATCCATCATATCTGCCGGATTTATCACGTCATAAGCTAGGTTTTTATTTTATTTTTTGTCATACATGCTTTGGTGTTATAACTATGCAGACAAAAAAAAATGGTCATTATGTTTTTCTATGAGTAGCCACATCATTCCGTTTCCTATCTAATAATGGACAATAGTGGCCAATGGCTATGCTCAGATTTTTTTAATTTTATTTTTTTATCGGTTATCTATAGATCAAAACATTTTTTTTTTCTCGCTTAGAAGACTCGGAAAATATTTGCCAATTATGGATTTCTGTGCAATGCCTCATTATTTCTATTATATGAACTATGATATTATTCAGCTAAATTAGGAACACTGATAATAATTGAGGGTATAGAACGTTTTTGAATTGAAGGTAGGTCGTATTGCACCATAGAAATAAAAAAAGGCAAAAATTGCATAGCTCTTATTCATTAGTTTCCTAGTTACTTCGAAATGCGTTTAATTTTTTCCCACTTTTATTTTTTATCTATCTGTCAAATAGAGGTTTTCCCATAGAGTGCATTGATGAAAGAAATAATGGTAATTGCAGACTTCTATGCAATAATTTATTATTACTGTCTTAGAAAATAGGATGTTATTTATGTATAGTGGAAATACGGACTTAATAGTAGATATAAAGGGTTTAGAAATATATTTAGAATACATAATATCACACATATTACAAGTTTTGGAATGAAGGTTGTTCGTACTAAGGAAAGGGCGAAAAATGTTCGCCAGAAATTTCTTGTTATTCTGATTGTTTCTTTATTATTATTTTCCTAAAGAATATGCCTTTAAATAAACTTCTCTCCTAATATGAACTTCGATTCAGATGGTGTTCTGTGGAACTACAAGTGACCGAAATTTGAATGTGCATAATGACAGGTCAAGCAACTAAATTATGATATATCAAGAAATCTACAAATATTTTCTTTAAATTACATTTGTACAATTTATATGTGAGAATTTTTTTTTAATTAAAAGCTCTGACAAATATCGTGTCACAGTCTTTTCATGCTGGATTCGTATATCTTTATTTAGGTTAGGTTTAATTTAATCTTACTAATACCGTTGCACAAAAAAAAAAATTATCCTACAAAAAATATTTAATATCGAATCAGCGCGCATGAATGTAAATATTGAATCAAGTAACTAAAACAATAAAGGGTATTAATGTAAAATGTACTTTAAAATATTATTTAAAAATGCATCAAAAGAAATGAAATGTACTGAGATGAAATTGATATCACTAAAATGTTTATTTTATGGAAGTTTAAAAATTGTTTTTGGAATATAAAAATGGTTTTATAAAATAATATATTCCGAAGTTATTAAAGAAAAAACATCAAAATTTTGATTAATTTTTAACTAAAAATCTTATTAAATATACTAAGAATTGTAAAATATACTTCTGAATATTTTCAAAAATTTATTAAAATCAAAGAAAAGTAATGTGCTGAAATAAAATTGATATCTCTAAGGTATTTATTTTATGAAATTAGCTTAAAATTATTTTGGGGTATAAAAAATTTTTGTGAAATAATACACTCCGAAGTTATTAAAGAACACGCATTAAAATATTGATTAATTTTTAAGTAAATATAATGGATGTGGAAAAATTATTTCTTAGTAACCTACTTAATAACCTTTTTTGGCATATGTGCTACCAATCTACATTTGCTAGTAACAACCTGCTAAACTGATCTGCCGATGGAGCATTTTAAACAATTGTTTCATCATACATTCCCATAACATAACTTATATGACAGTCTATAAATATTATCATGCTCAAAAGAGGTGTCTTATTGATAATTTTATTCATTCTTAAAATCGTAAGTTCCTTAATAAAAAAGATAACTAACCACACATTTATAGAATGAATTGACTCTCTTTTTGTATCCAAATACTTTTGATTTCATCCGTTAATCAATGTTATAATCGCACGTGGTAAAAACTGAAACTCAATGACACAAATTTCATGACATCAAATGGCAACAGGAATTTTGATGGGTAGAATTTTTATCGTCTATGATGTCATTGATTGTAGCGTATACAACTGAAGATTAATTTTTAAAAACCACAATTCAAGTGATGGATCGTTAAAAATCATTCATTTATAATTGACTTGATATAAGCTATCCAACTAGCGACCATTTGCAAACCCTCGGCACGAAAAACTGAGTTGAATCCTAATACTATAGTGTATTGAATTTCATAGTACGATAGTGTAATCAATCAAGTTCAAATAGATGATGGATAAGGAATGGGAAATGATAATTACACCTTACGAGTAATCTGATAGATAAATAGATGATCTCGAAACTAGAACAACCTGTAAATCTCGCTTCTCAGGACTCGCAACAGGTGATGAAGGTATGACTAGCAATCATAAATAAGACTCCACAAAGATTATAAGACAAATGGGCAGTATGAAAATGTTGATCTAGAAGTTAATTTATTTCTATTGAAGTAGATGTATTTTAAAGGCTTCTACAAATTATGGATCGAAGAAAGGATATACAGACAATTATTTAAAGCATACTTTTTTTTATAGCATACTTGAAAAAATAAGAACAGATTTCAAAGTCATTGAGTATTAAATGAACTGTTGATGAATTATAGCACCTATGAATAGGGAGTTTGATGCTTTTTATATCTTATACTGATTCAAGTCTCAAAAACATCAATAACATAATTCACTTGGATTCTTATCATTTCAAAAGATATTAAGTATATTTTTACAACTTTAGCCCAATATTATTATTTCTATATAGCAGTTACATAACTCTATACTTTCTCTTTTGATACAATAGACAGCCTTGCCTTATTAATATCAAGGTACATTACCCATGATCCTAATTCGGGGTCATTATTAGATTGTATTCTAGTGAGTATCGTATGTTTTCGTGTTCGTGTTTGCTTTATCTTGTGAAATGTGAAACTTAAAAAATAATTAAATAACTGTTCCGGAAATTCGCCTATTATTTTCACCGATTTCATAATGAAGTTATAGAGAGTCTCGTCCCTCTACAATTATTATTTTCACTAAAGGGAAAATTTCGTAATTTTCTTTCATAAAAATCAAATCACCAATTTTATTTGTACACTGTGACATAAATGAAGATATCATATTTAAATACCCGAAAATTGTCGTAAGATACATTTTGCAGTTGACTGCATTTTGTAATAGGGGTATAACAACCAATTATATGCCATTTTTAACATTTTTTTTGTGTGTGTATTTGTTATTCGTAAAGATATTATTCTTCTTAATTCAAAACCTCTCACTATATCTGAAGAATCGAGTCATCTCGACTAGTAGTATTTATCAGCCACAAAATGACTAATGATCATTTGAAACCCCCTATGAAATACCATCCCCTTATTTCTGATACCTTCCTGAAAAACTGTTCAAATTGTCATATAATTTATTTTTTTTTTGCGATATTTATATATATAAAAAAAAAAAAAATTCTGACACTACACCCCTCAGTTCAAAATAAAATGCAGCGAACCAGCATGATTTTAAAGAGAGAAATAAACGTAAATAAAGCATCTGATTTTTAGTTAAATCATATCAGTAGACGAGCTCAGTTAACTCAATATAATCTTTTTAAATGCAAGAATTACTCGCTATTTCTTTTAAAAAATTATGCTGATTTAAATGAGATTTCAACATATTTCTTTTAAATTTCTTAAGTGATACTTTTTTATTTATTACCTTTAAAGACTTAATGAATATTGTAGGCTATTTTTCCAAATGAATTTCATATAAAATTATATAACTGTTTTGACACGCTGTAATAATTTTAAATCTCAAATATTTCATGGGTGACACTAGATAATTTTTAAATTCCAATTAAATTCAGTTGAATTCTTTTTCATTGAAAGGGGTTTTAAATATTTTTTATTTGAATGGCAATCGGAAGTTCATAAAAAATATCCCGATGTTGTTATTCTGAAATTTGTTTTTTTTTTAAACATTAAATTGCTTAAATACCACATATCTATTCCTTAGAGCTTATAAAAAATAGTATATATATATATATATATATATATATATATATATAATCAGATAACATTTATATCTTTATATCATTACTGTTTTCTAAAAACACTATTATTGGACAGAAATCTTATTCTTCTTTCTTTAAAAGATCGGTTTGGTTTTGAAGAAAGAAGAAGTCAACATTTGTGCTTACTTGGTGCACGAAGACGTCTGGTCCCCCATCCACAGGTGTGATGAAGCCCCAGCCTTTAGCGACATTGAACCACTTGCATTTACCTCTCCTTCTGTGAGATGAAGCCGATGCCCCTTCCGAGGATGCCCCTGGAATAAACATCGTGTAACATATATATAAGATAGATTTAACAAATACAATTTTTCAGAATAATTTTTTGTTAGCAGGATACTATAGTTGAAAGAGGATATTTAATGCATGTCTAAAATATATGTTTTGAGATACGCATAAACATAGACTTTTACAGTTAAACGTTTTCATAACATATTACGGAAAGAAATGTAATGCTGAGTTACTTTGAAATTAATTACTGTATGCGAATAAATAAATGGTAATTACATCAGTTTTGCATAATATGCCATATGTATTCAGGTCTAATTTACAATAATGAACATATGCAACTCATAAAATGGCATTTGAATTCGGATCGCACAAATATATATCTTATTCGTAGAAAAGCAAGGAATAAGTTCAGAGATTGGATTTGATTAGTGTTTTCGATGGATTCAATATACAATTCAACGTCTCTTGACTTCTATATCTATTAATTTTTTCCCTCATTTGTCTCTTTTCAATCTAAAAATATATATGAATAGTAAAGACATTTATATGACAAATAGTAATAGCAGAATACATAGACAATTTTCAGTTCAAAACTAATTATAAACAACTTGAAGGACCATAAATGCTTTGATTCAATTATACTTTGCTATTAAATTCCTTGAATATTATTGGGACAATAAATAATCCAATTACAGACAGTTTATAATAGAGTTCCTTTAAAGAAAAAACATTATATATGTATATATATATATCAGATGCATAGAAAAGTATAATATTGGCTATTTAACATAATTTTTACATTTCTTGCAGAAAGTATATATTGCACAACATCAATGCGTTATGTAAAAATGAAAGAAGTACAAAAAAAAATGATGAAAATATTCTTTAACTTTCTATTCAATTATTCTTTAACTTTACAACATAAACCAGATTAAAAGAATCAGAATGTTCTCCCAGCGGCAGATTTAGGTTATTTTGATGCCGTATGAAATCCCTCTTATAATGAGATGATCAATTTAGTTTTCTATTTCAGCACATTATAAAAACTTAATAAGTTATTTTAGATTAATATTTTTTAATGAATTTTATGAACAATACTTGTTTTTATTTATCTATCATTACTAAGGCAACCCGAAATTCCCTTTTGTACATCATAGCACTGAAGCAGATATACGATTTTATAAAAGTTCTGATAACTGAGTAAAAGTAAAGAAATATATAGAAACCTGACAATTAGTGATATGTTATATTGCAAGATAAATTAACAGTGTTAATACAATAACAATGTTAATTTATATTGCAAGATAAATTAACAAGATATGTTAATATTATCCCAAGTTTAATTAAGTTAAAAGTTGCATTTAATAATCTAACATTTGATATTATTTTAAGGGTTTTTTATAAACCGATTTAATAATTTAAGTAATTATTAAATCAAACAAAATTACAGATTTAAGTAATTTTGTCTTTTACAAATTTATTTATTTGTAACTAAGAAAGTGAAGCTTTTAATCGATTAGCATAATTAATTTACACTTTTTCTTAATAATGATTACATTACAATACATGATAATTTAATATTCTCTCCAGGTTATTTTAAGAGCTGCGAATTGTTTCTCGGGCCAAAACAAGCATTGTGAGTGGAGTTTCGAATTCAGCTGTTTAAATTCTAATTGAATGGCCTTATTTATTTATTCTTTTTTAACTTTTGAATATAAATGATTCTGATCAGCGCCATGGTTCTTAATTTTAGACGGAATTCATTTAATATGATACCAATAATTACTTCTTCCAAACGGAATACCAAGACATGCACATCTGGACACTAAACACTCCTGTCTCAGTATAAAAGCTCACTGTAAGTTAAATTTACTATGAAGAAGGATGAGACATGAGAAAGAAAAATGTATTCACCTGCATTGCATTTAGTAATTGCTATTAATTAACATTTACGTTTTTATAAGTTTAATATAAATTTTATTGAAATGCTATGAAGATTTTTGAATTTTTAGAACTTTATAAAGTTTGGCAGTAACTTCTAAAAAAACTTAAAAATCTGAAATGTTTATGGAAATCTATTTTATGATCATAAAACAAAATGATCCATCAAAATTTTAGAAGTTGAATTTTAGGAGTCACCCTAATTGTACTGAATTAAGAACGCAATTTCCCGGTTAATCTATCATCCATCTGGAAGATAGAAACTGGATATTATCTTTTTATTATTTATTTAAATCGTATAAATATTAAGCAGAAAATTTCTTTTTTTAGTTTTCAAAAATGGAAGAAAATCATGCCATTAAATATTTATTGGAATAATGAAAATGGAGTGAATTTCATTTCAGCAATGTAATATATTATCGAATTAAATTAAACAAATCTAAAATAAATTAAAATTGTGAAATAAATTAAATAAAAATTATTTGCTAAAATTCTCTGAAATTCAGGGAAACATTACAGGGCAATTAAATTGGTATAATTATAAAATGGAAATTTTTTCAAATTTTCAAATTGTATAAAAATTAGTTGTGTGCCATCATTTTTTTAGGAGTTATCCCTCGGAAACACCAAAATCTCGCTCAATTTTAAAATAATTAAAAAATTTTAAAATGTGCAATTTCTACTCTGCAAAATAAAAAATTCGGCAACTTTGGTCATACGGTCAGTTTAGTAGAGTACCAACACACACAGACACACACACACACAAACACACCTTTATTAGTAGTGGATATATTTTGCTTATTAACTCTAAAATTTATTTAAAAGCTTGTTTTGTGAAATGCTCAGTCAGCCGTATATAGCCTACCAAATTCGTTTGGCTGGGGGGGGGGGGCTTAAGTGTGTGACAATTAGAATTATTGATTTTGATCAGATGAATCTTGTAACTCACGAATTGTCGTTGTCTGAGTGTATACTATGCAAAGGAATGAATGATTTAAGCAAAAAAAAAAAAAAAAAAAAATCTAGTTTCTGCAAGTTTACTCAAACATAATAGATATTTCATCTATAAGGGGCTTATTATTGGGCTTCTAACACGGCCAACCACATCTTAAACAATATTTGATACCGCACAGTAAAGACGTGTAAGATGAGAACAAGAATTTCACAATATTGAATAAAATTAAGAGCCAAAATTTAAAAAGTTTTTTTATAAGTTTTTAATTCTATTTTAACAAAATAGTACAGATAGCCATTGCCGTGCCAATTTTAATTCAAAGATTATTTATTTATTTTATTGTTTCTCTGTAATGGATGATTTCCATACTAATGCATTTAAACATTTTTTTTTTTTTTTTTTTCAAATCTGCGTAACATACGTTTTTTTTTAATTCCGTCATTATATCTTTCCAACAGAATTTTCGAAAAAATTATTCATGAATATATACAAATTCAGGTTTTATTAATGATAAATTCTGTAAATTTAATAAAATAGAATTCCATAAATTTTTCATCGACTTATTTGTTGTGTGTTGTTTGAATATTATATGAATACAATGAAAGTGTGATTGAATTTGTTAATGTAATGTGTTAAGGAAAGATGTTTGTTAAAAAAATGACAATAAACGCAAGTAGCTAAATAATTCCTCACAATAACACATAATAAAATAAATCGATTTGATATACTTCAGATTTTCATAAAAAAATTTTTACTCGCAGACTTACTTAATTTTATCATTCCAATTTTCTCCTGGAATTATCCTGTGATTCTCATCGTTATGAAACAAATAATGAGGCGATGAATTTTTCAATTTGAAATAGTTCATTAGAAAATTTTTTAAGTCAATGTGAGATCTTCATCAATATGCCTAGTAAATTTCCAAAGAAGCTGCAAGAAAATGGTTTGCACAGATTTTCGTAACTCCAATTAGAAATCGATTTCCATTCAAAGCTTAAACAGCACTGAAATGAATAAAATGTCATACCCCAAGCTTCACCTTAAATAGCTAATTAATCTATAATTTCATTCTTTCCTAAAAAATTCAAATCTCAATAAATAAAAACAAAACCTCGTCTTTAAAAATGCTTATACGTTACAATCTTTTAAGTATAAGGGCGAGAAAAATAGACGCTTCGCAAAATTGAATGCCAATCAAATAGAAGACAAAAATTTCCTATTTGAGTTAGCTTAATTGTTAAAACAGTTACTTCAAAGCGAAATTAAACATTTGAAATTATCATTATCCTAAAATGGAACGCAGAAGGCAGGAAATCGGAAATGGCAATGTACCTCAAAGACGATTATCCCATTATATATACATATTTTTTTTTTCGCTATTCTGATTATAAAGTTTGAATTTAAAAAAAATCAACTTTAAAATCTAGCAAACTTTATTTCCAGGTTGAAAATATTAAAATGTCGTTCAAGTTAAAGAGCATATCATGATATTGCTACCAACAACAATTAGATATTGGCTATATATTGCCTTTATTATCTGGTTTCTGTATTATTGATGTGGTTCTAATGTTCTAAAATGTGTCATTTGTGGTATCAGAGCACGATAACATTTTATGCTTGATTCATCTGACTTAATAGATTTTAGCCGGCGTCCTGGCATAGGGGTAGGACGTCTTCCCCGTGACCTGGGCGTCCTGGGTTAGAGTCCCGGTTAGGGCATGGTTGTTCTTCATCTGTTCTATCTGTGAGATGTGTGAATGTGCCCCCCCCCCCTGTAAAAAGGGGTTGTGCAAGCGAATGTGATGCGCGTTGGCCCTAGTTAGCGCTACTAAAACAAGAGGCGTGGCTTAAAATGACTGACTTCGTCAGCCAGCTTGTTTATGGCAAGTGCCATTATAAACAACAACAATAGATTTTTTTAAAAATATAGATGAGATATATTGTTAATCAAAGCAAAAATAACGTGCATACACACACAAATTATTTTTATAAAAAATAACCATAAGTCTTCCTGTGGTAGCGTACTGTGATTGCGTCATTGTACTGTGAAAAGCGCAACAAGCTCAGTAAAGTATAACGACACTTCATTCTTTACAAAAACCCGAATATACCGTTGCAAAAAACACACACGAAGCAGACATATAACAGTATGTGAAATAAACATATGCACACAAACGGCAAAATAAACAATATCGATAGCACATAGCGCTCAGAGAGAATCAGTTGGTGAGATAAACTACTGTTTATTCTCAGATTCAGAAATCTTCCGCTCTTTTGCGCATGCGTCATGTGTTTATTTCGACAAAAAAAAAAAAAAATAGGGAGAAGAAAGTTAAAAGGAGAAAAGGTTTACATTTAGCAATAGGATGAACGCATGTTATTTGTGGAATAAGGAAGCGTAATAACCAATCATTTTTCTGCGTATCACTTCTTAAGTACAAAAGTCGAAAAGTACGAGTATCGGGATCTTTAAAAGACAATTCTTGGTTGCGCTCAGCTCAGATGACTGACTCTGCCTACAAGACTGATTTCTATCTCATGGCTTTTTATAATTTCCGTGAGAGGGTAAAGAAGCTTCTAAAGTAAATAGCGAAACTCAAGTTCTAACAGGGATATTCCCAAATTCAGGAATATTCTGGATTTTTCCTTTTTGTCGACAAAGTCACCAAATTCGTCGACAAATGAGTGAAGTTATTGACCTGGCATCTATTCAACAACCGTTACTTTCTCTATAAGATTATTTTCCTTTACCAGAAGACTTGTTACGGAGAACACAATATTACGAATTCTTAACAATATATATTTGTTATCGTTGCAACCGTTGGCATAAATACAATAGCTCAAACAATAAAAAACATTACAGCAAAATATGTTTGAAATTGTTTTGAAAAAGTTCGTAAACTTTGAGGAAAGAATATTGAACAGAAATAAGGATGAAGTCACTGAAAAACTAACGTTTTGGATTTTAAAGTAGTTTAAAATGTTGCCTGTGCAATAAGATACTCCAAAGCTATGCAAGAAAAACACCCCACATTTTTTAGATAAAAATAACTAATGAAAGTTTTGAGAATCCCTATATTAACGGGTACTTATTGCCCAAGAAGTAGCCATATGCCAATTTGTTAGCTCTTAATTGATTTCCCTATCAATGTTTAGATCAATATTTGCTTCATACATATGACATCATTCACCCAACAATCTACAGGTCCGCTCTGGCCTGGTGGTAAGGTCTTGGCTTCGGAACTGGAGGGTTTGAGGTTCAAGATCTGATTTCACTGAAGAACCATCATATAAGCTGGTCTGGTGCACGTTAAATCAATCGGGGCCGAACATCTAGTCTTCCCGCTGGTGTGGTGTGGATGTTTGGAGAGGGGGGTGCCAGCTGAGATGTCTCCTCGTCATCTGACCGAGGTTCAAAATTACGAGGTCTGCCCCAAAAGGGCCCTTGTAATTGCTTTAAAATGTGACTTTAATATAAATAAACTGAACAAAAACCAACAATTTGTAGATAAATATGTCAGCTCATAAATATTTTAATATTTAAAAATTGCAGTTTATTGAGGGGAAAGAAAGTAGAAAATAAATTACAAAAAATATATATGAATACTTATAAAATAAAAACGAAAGTCCATTCTAAAAACCATAAAAAATTATAACAAAAAAAAACCTTTATCTTATTTTCATCGATGAACAACAATATCAGAAAAAATAATTTATTGCGAAGATTGAAACTAAATTTCTAAATTTGAGAGATCTTAATATTTTTGAAAAAGCAAGAAAAAAATCTTTTGCCTTCTGCTTGAAAAAAAAAAAAGTTGGAAAAGTAGCTGAGATCTTAACAAACTCCCGGAATAAATATTGCTCGTCAAAGTGACTCTTTTTATTGATATAACAAACTTTTCGCACATGTTTTGAAGTTTTTTAAAGAGCACCTTAAATTTTAACTCACGTCCGGGAAGATCTGTCCTCCTCCTGTTGAAACGAAATTCTTATTCCGCTGTCATTTTCTTCGGGCGAGTTTTCAAGGAACAGAAATCAAAGTGTGGGGTCCCGTCACTTCTTTTTTCCTTCGTGCTTTTTTTTTTTTTTTTTTTCTAAGGCTAGATTTAAACTTGACATGAAACGTTCCCATTTGCAATGAAATTTTGTGCAATTTTGGTTCAATAAATTTAATTTTATTTGGAAAATATCGAAATTTGATTTATTGTTTCAAGAGGCTATAGGAGCTTTAAAATTTTAATTTTTCGAAAAAAAATTTAAGATTTCATTTGATAGTCGAACCTCTTTTGAACATTTTTTCGTGTGTACGTTGCTTAATTTAAATGATATAGGCAAAAACGAGATAAAAGATATAGGCAAAACGAACATTCTGAATGAAGGTCACTGTTGACTTTTCACTCAGAAACGTTTACTTTGAATTCATTTTGCTCAATACTACTTTTTAGGAGCATGCGCTCAGGATTAAATAAAAATAATCCATAGTATCAATACGAAATTTTCCATGTATGCTTATACACACATAATAAAGAAATTCTTGCATAATTAAAGTATTATTATGTGTACTTTTTTTCAGTGCTTGCTAATATACTAAAAATATTTCTTTTAAAAAAGCGTTATCATGTTTTAATAAAATTGAATGCTAAACAACTCCAATAAATCTATTAAAATATTTATTTCTTTGCATGATTATCAGGTTATGTTTTTTGGGAGTAAATTGGTGTAATATTTGTTAAAATATGTTTCTTTTCTGAAAAACTTTGCACGCAAACAAATTCTGTCTTCGATCATTTATACTGGCCATGTTTTTTTCACATATATTTTAACTAATGACAATTATTTCTCTGACTTAAAAATTCATAAGTAAAAAGTTAAATATGTTTTAAATCTGTGGTAAAAAAAATCTGTTAAGTTTAAGAATTTTTTCTTACGTTAAGGAGAATTGCATTTGACACAACTTTTATGGTCTTTTTAGCCGTTAAAGCGTCCTATAAGGCCCCTTAAAGCGTGAAAAGTATCCATAGCAACTGATAATACAAAAAAATTTATAGTAAATATATTTATTGGATTTTGGCAAATTGATTGGTAAATATAAAAATTCCGTTTCAGAAAATACTGAATTTAAAGATAAATATGTTTAGTTAACAATACAAGTTTTAAGGAAAAATGCTAGCAAAATAAAATCAAGCATTTTTTTTAATATAAAGTGAGAACCGTTGTAACTGGAAAAATTAATTAGGTGAAAAATATTTTATATAAATGTATTAATGCATTAGATGCAATTCCATACATGATAAAAATACCTATATACACAATGATTGTACGATAAAGCTTCGAGATAAATCGCATTATTAACACTTAACATGTTTAAAGCTTTAAAACAAATGAGAGATTTTATGTTTTAAGGTGATTGGACTTATAAGTTAGGTACTACCTATAACTGGCAGAATGCGAAATATAAACATTGTTCTACAGTACATAGTATCTACCATATTTAGCAAATCTACTAATTTAGTGAAGATTTTCTATGAAATCTATAGGCATCAAATTTGGCGAACAGTAACTTTTTAGATAGTAGATGATCACAGATAAAAGGTTTTTTTTATTTATTTATTTTCATATTTTAATTAGATTTTTTTAGTTGAAAATCAATTGAAACAGTTACATTTTTAGTTAATATTTTCTAAACATATTTTTTATTAAAAAATGTATTAATATTTTTTTAATAAAATAATTAATTTTGGTAATACTGATTTTACTTCGTCAAATATTTTTAGTTAATTTTAATCATTTTCTTAAGATATTACATAAAATAAAAGTATATTTATAACAAAACTTCTTTGTTTTAGCAATTGTGTTAAGGCTTTGCGATGATTTAGAATACAAGTTTCTGTGTACTCCTTACCTTTGCCATAATAATGATTAGTTTTAAAAATGTGAGAACAGACAAATCAAATTTTAAAAAATCTTATGCAAAATGTTTCAGACAATAGTTCGAATCTCCTTTCAGTTTTTTTTTTCAATTTTTTTATTTTATTGAATACATTTCCACTGAAAGTAAAACATACTAGATGGATACAAGGTTCGATTTCAGAAATCAAAATAATTTCTTAAATTCTTTTTTTTAATTTAATAAAACTAAAATAAACTATCTTTATGGAGTATTTTAATAAAATATTCAAGAGATTTTATAAGGAATTAAAACTACCAAAGAATATGAGTTAAAAAACTCGAATTATTCAAATCTGAATTTAATGTGCATTTACTTTCGGATCTTAGGTAGAATTTAAATACTTTTATTCTATTGAAGGAACGAATAGTCATTAGATTTTATTTTAATATTTTATTAGAGGAAAAACAGTTCATTATTTAATATTTCATGATATGCTATAATATTAAAATTTATTTTTAAGACCATAAATTAAGAAAATATCATTTAGAGAATTAAATTTGTATATTGTCTGAATTTTTATTATTTTTCAGGGGAAAACTAGTGAATTCAATTTTATATGTAACTAACTTTTGATTTTCAAACCAATTTATTTACCACTTAACGTTTACATTAAGTCAAAAATCAGTTAATCAGTTCACCAAATGCGAACCAAATAATTTATTAAAGGGTATTAAGGAATTAATGGGGCATTAAATTTTCGCATTTTTTTAAATAGTTAAAGTTTACTTTCTTATGTACTATACAAGTAACATGTTGAGTATATAATCAAATATGAAAGATTAATTGGATTTTGATTTTGCTCGAAATCATTAGCTTAACTGAAAGAATTTCCTTATTATTTTCTTATCATAATCAAGAAATTCTTATAACTGTTTTTCATTAATGCGTTAAATTTTTTAAAAAATCATTTTATGACTTCTTATATTTTGATATTTGATTTACCTATCATCATATATAAAATTACTAAAATAATAACCCTGAAATTTTTGAAATGTAGTAACAAGGCATCTATATTATAACTCAAGAATGCTTGGCGTTCATCATTTCCAAATATTGCGTAAAGTCTTTCACAGTTTATTCTGAGCATTAAAAAAAAGTATGGAATACAAATGAATTAAAATTTAAAAATGTCACATTTAAAATAATATTAATGTCATCATCGCAACGTTCATCCATTTTAACGGGGGGGGACTAGTATATATCTTCTTTGAAAATATTTAAAAATTCATTGGAATAAGAAATCCACAGCACTGTTGTCGAAATAACATTGTAAGATAAGTCTATTAAATTTTAGATGATATTTAAAGATTATATGTATGATCTGAAAAAAGAAAATTTACATGATTTGTTATAAAATGACAAAAAAAAAATTACTTGATCTAGTCTGTCTCAATTTTTTTCTTTTTTTTTATAATACTGCATAAATAACATGTAACAATGTTTTTTGTATTTCTTTAAATCTGCTTTTTATACTCTTATTTCAATGATTTCTTGTTTATCATACATGCTTAGTTAATACTGTCTCCATAACGTAAGAGAATTATAAGATTACATCATATGCTAGGATAAATTTAAGGAGAGCGATTTTAATTCGGTTATAAATTTACTGACCATGTTGGGCATATGGTCGTATCATATAAAAATGTTGGAAATCCATCACTAAATTGAAATCTATATTTGAGTGTTCATCATCTACAAAACATTAAAAAAAAGTCAAATTAATAGGTTATCGAGCATCAACAACAATTTTCGGTAAATTTAAATCTGATTCTGAATTTAATTTCCATAATGCAACAATAGTAATCGTCATATTTTAATAAGAGAGTCAGGTATGAAATTAAATCCATTCCGGGAGTTAGTGACAGAACTGATATTTGCTTTTAGAAGTTATTGTCAAAGAACTGTAATTAAAAACCAATTGACATCAATTCTTTTCTTACTTAAAAGCTTTCACATTATTCTTTTTGATATACTAGTTTCAACTGCTTTTAATCCTGCCGCTCTTTAAATCTTTTTTTTTTTACATTAAAATGTCGAATTAATTTTTTTTTATAAATAAAAGCATTTTTTTTTTTTCCATTTTACCAAAATTGACCTCTTACCAGGTATCCTGTTGCGCGCTAATTTCAAGACATTACTCTTTTTTTTTTATTTCATGTTCGAGCGTATTTATAAATGCTAATAACAATCTAAATACATTTAGTGCATGATAAAAGAAATTGTTTAAGCAAATATGATTTATGTTTATACACGACAATTAACAATTTGGATTTATAAAATTTAAATGATAAAATTAAAATATTTTAAATATTTGAAAAGCTAAGTTGTATGAAATTTCAAAGCTCTATTGCATCAAGGAAAGAGCGGAAAATTCCAACTTTAATTAAAATAAATTAAATGAAAAAGAGTTAAAGAGTGATAATTATAATCAATCAAGAGAAATATTTCTAAATCTTCTTTCTCTCTCTCTCCCACTTTTTGTTTTAAGGAAAAAATACATATCGGTAAACAAACATTCATATTATTCATTTCCAGAAAGTCCGTGCCACCATGTAATTGTAGAGACCAGCGGAATGTTCGAATGTTTAGTTTATCTTATTTCATGTTTGTAAAAGGTTTTATTTCCCTGATTACCAATTTTTTTAAAATTTTATCATTCTCGATATATTTTAATATTTACTGAATTTAATTATTTGTTAATCTATTGATTCAACTAAATTTTGTTTCCATATCGCTGCTCGAACTTGGTAATAAGTTTATTATTTGCTTAAGCAATGTATGCTGATTTCAAAATTCCATAATATTTATAATAATCTCTATATTGATAAATAATAAAGATAAATGAGTGTGTCTGTGTGTGTAAACATTCTGCAGGCCAAACCTTTGAACTAGAACTATCAATATTGGCACTTTGGAAGGTGAGAAAGTACATTTCGGGGAGACTTTTTTGAAATTTCATTAAGAATTTTAATTAATTAAAATTAAGAGAAGTTTTGGCCTTTTTCCGCCTGTAAGTTCCAAAAATGCTACAGCATTTTTTAAAAACCTCATATTAAAATTGTAATAATTACCCTTACAGCTATGGTACTTTTTTGCCGTATATTTTTTTTGTATTTTTTATGAATTCTTTAAAAGTATTTTAAGCTACTTTGCAGCAATAAATTTCAATTTTAAAATAAAACTAAAA
The DNA here is from genome assembly GCA_026543865.1 of Argiope aurantia. Taxonomy (NCBI): domain Eukaryota; kingdom Metazoa; phylum Arthropoda; class Arachnida; order Araneae; family Araneidae; genus Argiope; species Argiope aurantia. The sequence goes on from JAPMOR010014233.1 coordinate 253,812, forward strand.
TTGTCTTTTTTGTCACTGTTAATATTTTATCCGATTTATTTTTAACCATGATGATTAAAATATGAAACTTTAAAAAATATTATTTATTTTTTAAACTTAAATAGATTTCAATATAATGGTTTAATAAAACTTTTAAAATGCTCTTGCGCTGGTATCTTGTAAGGTTTTAACTTCAGAATGAAAAGTGGGAAAATTTTCTTAATAATAGTCCATTTTCAAGCACAATTACTTTTTTCAGTGACCTAATTCTATGTATAAAGAAATAAGCAGATAATTAGCACAATGGCTAGAAGGAAGAAAGGCTTCTAAAATAGTACAAGTTATATTTCTGCTAAAATTTGAAGTTTAAAAATATTTTGCTGGGAAGTTATCAAAACCAAGTTACAAGACAAATTTCATTAAAATTTTTAGCAACTATTAATCCTAACTAGCTAGCTGATAGCCAAAATTGGTTAGTAATAAAAAAATATTTTTGGTCTACTAATAAAAATGGGTTTTAAAAACTGCTTTTAATATAAAAAAAATTTCATTAAATTCTTTTCCTTTCCAAAAAATAATTTTTAATGTACATACATATAAAAAATATTGAGAATGCGAGGCTTCTTGGAAAAAAAAAAAAAAACGTGGCAATTCCTAAACTTATAAAAAAATTCCTTTGGCACCCATGTTCGCAATATGCTCCCTTCTAAGATCTACAATGAACTCTCTTACCACAACTCAAGTAAGTCTGTAAAAATTGCTCAAAATCTCCTTTATAAATAGAAGCATTGTAATGAACAGACGTTGAGAGCGGGCACATTTGTGCATTACCCTCTCAAAATCTCAATATATCTGCGTCTGTCGCTTTCGGATCCAGGGTGGCATTTTTTTTTATCACTTTCGTTTTCCTGTTCACTGCCGAACAACCATTTCTCCCCAACACCTTTCACTCTCCTTCACCTGGGGGATGCCACAGGCGGAAGAAGGCGATCTTGAAGGGCCCCCGAAGAAGAATAGAAAGGGGGGAGGGCATGCTTCCCGGCGTCTTCCCGGGCACGCGCTCGCGAGAGGTTATTATTATGATTGCAATGTACAGTAGTCATTTACCTCTCTGCCTCATGCCAGTCCCCGTGCTTGCAGTTCGAGGCAACCGAAGGTCATGGCCACTGTCAATGCCTCAAGGTTAAGATTTTTTTTTCTCTCCCTCCACATCTTCCGGCCTTTTCGACCTTTTCCTGACTCCATTTAGGAAAGAGTTAAACGGTAAAATTTAAATTTGACAGACAGATGTGCGGAAAGGGGTATGCGAAAGGGTATTTCCGCTTGGTGGTTGTCGTAGATAGAATTGATCTTTTTCTCACTGGAATTGCATATGAGTGGAATAGATTTTTTTCTTCTTTCTAATGATGTTTCACAGTTGCTCTTGGGATGTAATAGAAGGGTTTCAGTTTTGCTTCCAACGAAATTCAGTGTTCTGAAAATTACGAGATTTACTGAGCTATTTGATAAATAAAAATTATAAACATATCACCGCAAGTGTTGAGTTCTTTTAACGAATAGATAAAAAATAAATTTAAGCGATGCAAACTTGATTTGTCTTTTTTTAATCTATACTTATATAAAGCTCAATATGTGCGTGTGTGTGTGTGTGTTGGCGCTCTACAAGCCAGACCGTTTGACCTACAGCTACCAAATTTGGCAAATGTATACCTTATAGTTCGGGAATGTGCATCTGCAGCTTTTTTTGAATTTTTATTTAGAATTTTAATTATTAATTTAAAAAAACTTTCCGCAAAAAAAATCTTTTCATTTTTCCCACCGTCAAATGAGTAAGGCTTCAATTTTTTTCCCCCACGCTAATGATAATTAGGGTTAATATTTTTTTTCAGCCGATTATTTCAAACGATTCTGTTTATTTTTCTTAATGTTCGATGCGTTTAAAATTAAACATTGCTAATTAATCGATCTTCCAAATTCATTCTGACGTACTTTTGAATTAAATTAAAGCAGAATAAAGGAAATTAAAAATTTCTAAATCTGCATAGCGTTACCCCAACTGGCGCAGAAAAATTCACACATTTGCGTTACCGTAACTGGCGTTGAAAATTCACGCATGCGCATTGTGTTCTGATTGTTGACAACTATTATCAACGGATGCGGACTAGATTTAAATTATTTTTAGGTTAGATGTATGCTTTTGTAATTAAAATGTATTTATGTTAGTCATATATTTTTTTGTATATGCTTATAGTTTTAAGTACATCGTTTTTTAAATATTTTTTTAAACCTGTTTTCAACCGATTATTTTAAACGATTCGTTTTATTTTTTAGCGTTTGATGAATTTAAATTTAAACATTGTTAATTAATCGATCTGCTTATGATGTATCTGAGAAAAATTTGTTGACAAATTCTTGAGATATTACATAAATTAAGAAAGATATTCTTTAGTGCCCATAAAGTTTAAACGCTCAGTGTCTCTGTTTTCAGTTTTCATATATATATATATATAAAAAAAATGCTTTGTTTCAGTAAAAAATATTATTATATTAATTTCAGATTAATCCTTTCCACTTTAATTTGAAGCATAAATTCTACGGGATCTAATTAGAGAGATACATATTACGTTATGATTGAAGGCCTTTATAATATTATGAGTGAATTATATGACAATCAAAATTTGAAGTTTTAAAATATTTTGATGAAGAAGCTATTAAAGTATAAATTACATAAAATATTTAATTATTAAAATTTTAACGAACATTAAGATTGGCGAACCGGTTGGTCGCCAAAGGCGGCTAGTCATTAATAAATTAATAATGCAGTTTAAAAATTTGCTGACAGTTAACAGCAACACACAGTTTAAAAATTTACGTTTTCATGGTTTGTTTTAAAAAAAAATACTCATTTGTTTTTTAAATCAATGATTGAGATTGTTTACATTCTGAATTTGACATAATGGTTTCAATAAAATAATGATTTCAAAATGAGTGAAATCAGGCTTGAATAAAATTACTACTTTGTTTACTTTCAATGATAAATTGCTTAATTAAACATGCTTATAGATTTAAATTATCATCTGAGTATAATTAATTAATAGAAATAAAATCTTACATTAGAATAGTTTAACGACTTGCAGTAATATTCTAAATAATTAAAATTTATTAATTATTTTTATTTCTTGTAAAAAACGTTTTTTAGATTGAAAAGTACACATTAATCTTTCATTTTAAAAATTCCCAGAAAAAATTTGCTAGAGTCTTTTCAAGAATTTTCGATCTAAGATGCCATGCTCTAAACCTTGTTTGAAATAACTATTTTTCTTACATGATTTATAAATTCAAAAGAAAATCTTTTAAATATAGAAAGATTTTGAAGAATTCAGTTACATAGAAAGTTTTAAAACTATGTGGTCAAATTTATAGAACTGAAAAATATATCGGTGGTAAATAAATTTTGTATAAAACAAACTAGGCATTTTTAATTCTTTAGAATAGAATAAATTGAAAGTATAAATCAAATACAAAATCTCGAGATATTTTTTCAGTTGATAAAATAAATATCTTTATAGGAATGATTAATTATTATCATAGTGAAAGATTAACTATATTTAGAAATGAATACAAAATTATAAAAAATCTAAATTATTCTTATAATTAAATAAAAACATTCTGCATGTATTGATTGAATATATTGGCAAAATATTTTGATAAATATATATTCTGTTGCTGCCATAAAAAAAGTAAAAGATTTTTTAGTTAAATTCGATTGTTATGAATTTATTTATGTATCACTAAACATCTACAGTATGCAAGGAAATATTACTTGAATGTATTTAAAAAAATATATTTAATTAGCTTGAAAAAAAATGTTTGAGGAAATCTTTATTAAATTTCACAAAGAAAAGATACAAACTTTTTTTCAATCAAATATTCCAACACTTGTTTTGTTGCGAAATTGTACGAAAAGGAAAAAATTACATTTGAATGTAAAATATGAAGGTTGTTATTCTTTTCTTAGTTGAAATCAATTAGAACGATGCGATTACAGGCTTGAATAAAATTACTACTTTGTTTACTTTTACGAAATTATATTGATGCGAATTTTGATAATGTAGCTAATATTACGTAAATGCATATACATAAAAAAATTTTTAAAATAATGAACTAATTTTTTTTATATGCGGAACAATAAAAGGACGATAATAGTTTAGTAAAATTTAACATAAGCAGTTTATTAAAAGAACATTTCTTTGACAAATATGCTTTCATGGTCGCACAAGGTTATCAGTGGTGATAGTATTTCAGATTATTAAGTGTTTTTATTGAACATGCATTTATTCCAAGTAATTGTTTAAAATTTTAAAAAATTTTAAAGAAAAAAAACGAATTTTAAATGAGATAAAAAGCATTAAATGATAATATGACGTAATGCTTTTGCATTGTGTGCGCAGGTTGACACAAAAAGATATTTTTCTTTAATAACAGCGAGTTTTCTAGAAAATGAGATAACAGTTTCGAAAATATTATGTTTACGCTGCATATTCGCAAGTGTTACCTCTTAAAATATTTAGATAAAGGTTTTATTCGATAATTTTATCATAAATTTATAGAAAATTTATCTCAAATTCGAATTTTAGAGTTTTTGTCAATTTTAAAAATATAATTCATTTCGGATCAAATCAATTAATAATCAAACTATGTTATTAACTAAAGATAATTTTTAGGCATTGAGAAATATTTCTAACAAATAAAATTATTCTAGAGAATTGTAAAAAAAGGGAGGGGAGCTATTTAAAATTTTAAAAATAATTCAAAAAATCTGAATTATTAAAACAAAAATCGGAATAAAAGTAGTTGGAAGCAATTTTTTTCCCTACTAAAACATAATTCAATTAAATGGAAATTAAAATTAGGCATCTTTGTCACAAGTATGAAAGTTAAATTATATTTCTAATTTACAAATTTATAAATCTTTCAAACATAGAAAACTGAATTAATACTTTAATGATGCATAAGAATTTTAAAAAAATTCCTTACTGCTTTCAAGAAAATGTTATAGCAAAATATTTTTCTTATAACAAAAAAAAGTTACGCGTTTACACAAAATCCTATAAAATTATTTCAAGAGATAAATTCTGCTATCACGAACAATTCTTATTATATAAAACAAAAATCATTCTAACTCAAGAAATACATCGTTGCCTAGCAACCCTTCCTACACTTAAAGGTTTCCATCCAGTCGGATAAAATTAAGGGTTGTTGTGCTTAAAAATCTGGAATTCTTAAAAGCATAACGATTTTTTTTTTCTAGTAAAGTCCAAAAACTTATTTCACAATAAACCGCACATAGCTTTTCTTATTGAAGTTTTAGTTATGTATTTGACTATATGCACATGATTTTATAAATTTAGTTCATATATATGTAATATAACCATGTAATTTAACATTGTATGAATGAAATTGGTTCATTCGAATATTCATATCACTTTTGGTATACAGATTTTTTTTTCAAATATTGCTGTAAAATATTGTCTAAGCGCCAGTTTTAATTATATTTTATTTCATTATCAATATATTCTGTTCGAATTATTTTAATAAAACGAATTGTATTAATATAAATACTTTTTGCATTAAGTTTAATTAAATTCCAGAAAGTCAAAAAAAATTTCTAAATTGTTTTCGGAACTCCATAGTCATCACTGCTTTTTTTTTAATGTATTAATCGAAAATACGGGGAATTTCAGCAATAAGTCGATTATAAAGATAGAAAAATAAGAATTATATCAAGATTTGAATTCGTAAATCATTTAAATAACATGAATCGTAATAAAAAAATTTTATGAATTCCATATGAATCTCATAAATTTTTTTAGAGAAAAGGATTTTCAAAAATTAGGATTAGGAAAAAATTTAAAAAATAAAAATATTAACATTAGGAAACTAGTGTTATTGCTTATTAATGTTTTAGTAAAAATTATATTCAATCAGAAATAAGCTTTTAAGTTTTTTTAATGGAGTCAATGGCATAAGTCTAAGTAATTTCGAACATTATAGTGTGTCAATTAAAAAAGATAATGAATGTATCATCAAGTGGCAGTTCTTATAAAGGATAATTCTCTTTAGTAATATAAATTTTTTAAAACCTTTTAAAGACTTTAAATAAATAATTTTGATGCAAAAAAAATTATTTGAATCTCTAATCCGAGACGCCGTAATCTAATACTGCAGATTTAATGCACAAATTTTTATTTTACTTTTGAATTCTTTTTTAATCATATAGCAGCGATAACATGCACGCAAAAAAAAAGTATTTAATACCTCCCTACACTTATGAGGATAAATCCAGTGACAAATACATTGAAAATCTTTGTTGTGAAGGATACTTAAAAATATTTTGAAAATATATTCAAAATTCGTGAAAAAAAAAAACTTTCACGAGAAAAAGCTCTTTTTTTTTTAATTAAAAAGTGATATGAAAATGTTTTTAGTGCACTAACATGCTCTGTATTACTAAAAAGAAGTGTGAGAATTACGATAAAAAAATTAAAAAGTAATATGATTATAAATTAATAAGTAATTTAAAACCTTTTTTTGGTTGGTGATCCAAGAAATAATTTTATGTCAAATATATTGATTCTAAGTCCAATTATCTGCTGCAGAGAGTCTCTTACAGGATTTTTAATCATACATATTGAATCAGCGAGACTCAATGGCTTGCAATTTATAAGCAACAATAAGCATAAGCTAAAAATACACATGGATGAAAAAGGATTCGGAATTTTAACATTTTAGATTATTGTGACGTAGAAAATATGAATTTTGTCAACGCTTTACATTTGGAAAGTATTAAATGGATTGAATCGAAAGATAATTTATTCCCTAAACTGAGATTTCACAATTTCTCAGAGAATCGTTTAAACTTTCTTATATGTGCTTAAGGGAATAAGTGTTTTTGATAGGAATTTTATTTTTCAAATGTTAAATAAATTATTTATGATTCACAATTTGCCACATTTTTCATAAAAATTATTAACAAAAACCATCCACAAATTTTCTCGGAACTTCTTGATTTCATTGTAGGAAACAAAACGATAACAAACTGTTATATTAAATGGAATGGTAATTTTTAAAATGATTTTTTAAATATGCATTCATTGTAGGAAACAAACCGATAGCAAATTTTTATATTAAATGGAAGGATAATTTTTTAAATTATTTTTACGTTCTTGTATTTCCTAAATATTTTTAATAGAGTGCAATACATCGATGGAAGTACTTTTACTTCAGCAAATTAGCAAAATTTCAAAAAAAAATCATTAGCAAAACAAAACCTTCTACAATTGCTAATAATATTTTATGCATTCAGTGCATGAAAACAGAAAAATAGAGAATTTTAATATTTTATGGAATGGTAATTTTTTTTAAGTGAGCTTTTCTTAGGATTATTATTTTTTTTTTTTTTTTTGCTTTTATATAATTTAATGTTTTAAATACTTTTATGCTTAAAATTTGAAAAAAAAAAAAAAAAAAAAGGCTAAACCTCCCACAGCTGTAGTTGTGAAGTTTACATGAAACTTTCTAAGTTCAATATGAAGAATTGCAAACAGAAAATTTTGATATTTTTGATAATTATTTTTAAAAGTGTACTTATTTTAAAAATACTTTTATAAGATTACTAGCCGCCTTTGGCGACCAGCCGGTTCGCCAGTATTACCGCTCGCTACAATTTTCAATTAAATATTTTAAGTAACTGGTCTCTTAAAGGATTCTCAAACAAAACATTTTTAATCGTCAAATTTTGATAGTCATACCAAACTTATATTGTTTAGATCGTTTCGTTCAATTTACTATATATATTTTGCTAATTTGTTGCCATTTCCGGTAAAACTTCAACTTTAATTAAAAATGTAAATGACGAAATTGCAATTAATATTAAGATATTTTTTAATAAAACCAAGCGTTTTATTTTATTAATCATCTTTATTGTTATTTATTAATTATTATTATTATTGAATATGAGTATTGCAAACAGAATCGCTCGGTATTTAAGTCTTATGTTAACTACAAAATATTTTTCATAGTTTATGTAATATCTCAAACAATAATTGAACAAAAATTTCTGAGATTCAGTATAAAATTCAGTTTTTAGTTTTGCTTTCAAAAGGATTGAAATGAAATCAATAATAATATTTTGTTCCTGCTTATAAATATATTTCAAAAATTATGAAGTCTAAATTTAATGCAGTAAGGTATCATATTCTGATAAATATTCTGGACACACCAAATTTTAAATAAATGAATGAATGTTTCTATTTTCCAAGATCAACTAAGACATTTATGAAGTTTTAAATGTTAAAAATTTAGAAAAACTCACCATTTTCATAATCTTAGGCTTTCATAATCTTCAGAAACCTGCGCGCTTATTGGCGTATTTTCTTTGAAACGATCGATGAAAAATCTAAAATTATCCTTTTTTTATTCAATAGTGATATCAAATCTTCATAAATCAGTCAGTTTAAGTGATTTGAAATTAACTCTTAAAAGTCAGTGATTTAGTTGATTGGAAATTAACTCTATGACCACCATAAAATCTGTGCTTTCTCTTGTGGTGTATGCATTCTCCTTAATATCCGATCGAATAAAACATCACATACAAAAGTACTACATAGAAGAAACACATCAAAAGTAAACATAACATTTCAATAGTTGCCAAAAACAAAAGAGAGAAAAATGCAATTAATAAGCAGACGATATTTAGAAAAGTACAGATATTTAGACTGGAAAATGAAATTATCTGAAATTAACCATACGCGCAGACGATATTTACAAAAGTAAAAATATTCAAACCTGAAAAGGAAAATATATGAGTTATTCCATCAATAAATGCCATAAGTTTGTTTACATCTTCATTATTTTATGAGTCATTAAATATCAAAATGGATCGGGGACTGAATAAACACCCTGTATAGAGAGTGTAAAAGATCATAAAATAATTTTTCTTGAATTTATTTTTTAGAAAAAATAATATTTCATATTTGTTTCATTTCTTACAGACACTTGCCGAAAATTATAATTTTGCAGATTTCATTTCCAAAAAGATTTAATTTATTTTCAGTTAGAGCTTTAATCAATGTGATGGCAACACTTTGAAAAAAGCTATTTTTTTCTCATGAATGCGAAACGTGCTTAATCCTCATTTTTATTTTTGACGAAAAAAATTATTGAAAAACATAGTTAAAATATTTATTTAAAAATTCGTTAAAAATAGAAATTTAATTTTAAGATTAAAACAGTAGTATCATTTAAAAGATAAATTTTTTATCTTTAACTTCATGTAAAAATCTTTTTTGTGCGGTAATATTTTCGGCAGTTATAGCAGAAACATGTCAAAATTTCGCTTAATTTTTAAATAAATAAAATTCTAGTTAAAAATTCGAAAAAATAACCCCCAGGTGCACATTCCCGGCCTCCAAGGTATACACGTGCCAAATTTGGTAGCTGTAGGTTGAATGGTCTGGTCTGTAGAGCGCCAACACACACACACACACACACACACACACACATTGAGCTTTATTATAAGTATAGATATAGATTAACAAAACCTCCCACAGTTGTACATAAAACTTCCTAAGTTCAGTTTAGAGAATTCCAGATAGAGAATTTTAGTATATTTGATAATTATTTCGAAAGGTGTACTTATTTTTTAAATATTTTTACAGAATTGAAAGCATCTGTCGGAGTACTTTTACGTTGACAACGAATCAAAACTTCTGATTAGTTTTCCAAATTTCCCATCGTCCCAGTGTGTGAAAAAATAGTGCGAATTTGAATTTAAGAAATCTAATTGTATTTCGCTCAGATCAAACAAAACCCGGAAACGAATTTTGAATACTACTGTTGAAAGGGACTAGGGGGTACTGCAATACCAAGTGCAAAAGATGGGGGTGGAAATGAGATGGGTCGGAACCTACAGTGGGGTAGAGGCTGGACCTAACAGATTCCCTATTGTCCCACCCCCACAGCGTCTGCCATCCTTTTGCACGTGCTTCGGGGGTGAATGACCCCTCAATGGGTACGATGAACCACCCCCGAGTTTTTTTTTTGAAAAAAATTTTTAGCTTTCAAAGCGAATGCACCACCACAACATTGTAAGAGAAAAGAGAGTACAAGTTCTCACAATATCACAATCTGTTAGGTAACAGAATTTTGATTTTTTAATCACGAATTTTAAAATTAATTAATATTTATTTAACAAATATGGAACACAGAATTCTGCTTGAAATTTTTAAAAAATGATTACATTGAGAGCATTTGGAAAGAGTTTTAATTTTTTTAGCTTGGATTATAACGCACTCTACTTACGATTATATTAACTTAACATAATGCTGAATGAAATTAGGTTTCCTAAAAAACGTTAATTTAAAACTTTAAAAGATGTAAAATTACTCAAAAAACATAAAAATATGATTCTTTTCTTTATTCTTCGAATACTAATTTCGAATTTTTCTTTTACAGAAATTATTTTAAAAATTTCAAATTTTGAAAAAACTTTCAAATTTCAAGGAATTATTAAAAATTTGTTTTTAAGAAAAGAATATCGAAACCCTAAATTTTGCAGATTTAAGATAATTTTCTTCTTTTAAGATAATTTCAATGGAAACAAATTTATATTTCATTTTCATTCAACCATAAGAATATTTAGTGATTAATAATTTTTGCATTAATATTGAAATATATCATTTATTATTTGTGAGAATTTAAATATATAGTTTATTTGGTAATTTAACGAGATAACTACATAAATTAACATAACAAAATAATGCAGTAGATTTGAGAAAATCTGGAGCAACTGGATTTTTTTTTTTTTTTCGTTTAAGTGTTAATTAAATCTGAGATGTGACCCTGATAATTTCAACTATAAGCTTATTATCATAACTGTAAAGGTCATTTATAATTAGATTAACCTATAGGCAAACTTATTAAAAATACAAATGTTTCATGTGTATCGACACCGATCATGTATGGAAAAGAGTCATTTTGCTTAATCCTGTAGATTAGATGTTCAAATTATAGCTTGCTAATAGGTTCTGTTTTGCTGTGTTTAGTGTAGTTAAAATTTTGCTGCCTTCTAAAGATACTGTTTCGGGAAGAATTGCTTAATTTTTAATCATGGTTCCAATAAAAAAAATCACAAGTATAAAAATGACATTTTTAAAATATTTTTAATAGCAATCATTTGCCGGATCTTTGCTGATTTATCCTTTCTGATGCAAATGAAACTCCAGTCAGAAATCAAACAAAAATTTTATAGTTTCTTGAATTAAATATTTAAGGAAGAAATTATAGTGATAAAAGAAAAACATTAACATACAAATAAATGTATCTATATTTTTAATTTGTGCTAATTTTTTTACTAACTGTAATTACTCTTAGTAGAAATCTGGATATAATTCTACATGATCAAATTTATTTAATTTGCAAATAATGAATACTATAAGTAGGGTTTTAGGTCGTCAGGTGTTAGCTGATATTGTAAAAAGCCAATAGCTCTACTTTTTTTTAAAGATTAAAAAACTCAGAATGAGAATAATTAAAACATAAGGTACAAATTATTTGTAATTTTTAAAAATTAAAATTAAAACAGAATTTGTACAATTATATCAATAAATACAATTCTGCTGTCAAACTATCAAATTGAAATAAAAAGTTTATAAATTTCTGGAACAGTTAAAATATTATGTCAAATAATAATATTAATAACATTAAATAATGTTCGATTGATCACAAAAATGAATATACATAATTAATTTAATAATTCATATGACATACTAAAAAAATTAATTTCAAATACAATTTAGTAAGGTTTTAATTTCGAATTGTTTCCAATTAACTTTTTGCTGAAATTTGTAATCAAGTTTTGTGTGTGAAAAATTTCAAGGATAACAATTTTTATCACAATTATTGCACAATATTTATAAAACTTTTTTCAATATTAAAAAAAAATCTTGCAATATCCTTTAAAAAATACATTATTAGATTAACAAATATAAAAAAATTACATAGGAAATATTAGGTAATTTTTAACATACGTCTCTAATTAATTTATAAAGAATATTAATAACAAGTCAAATGATAATAATTAAATAACTTTATGTAACCGGAATAATCCGTTATATAAAATTGCAGAATACCTTCATATTAAATTACTGGTTTCAAGAATTGGAAGAAGGAATTCTTTTCCTTTATTAAGTCTGCCTTTTCTTAATTGTAGAATAATTTAGATAACTACCAAACGACAATTCTTCGAACTTTATTTGGCGGGAATTTTTCTTCCGGAGGATTAAAATGAAAATAATGAATATTCACCGATCTTTAGTGAATTACTTAATGAATTGCATCGAGAAAACTTTTTCCTCTAATTCGAAATCCGTGATTTAAAATGCTTTTATCAATTTAACAGCTTATGTTATTTTTTTAAATTCCCGCTATCAAATAGTTTTGATGGTATGGTAACAATTAATGAAATATTCCCTCTTAGAAAATCCAGATTATTTATTTATTAAGTTCAGAGGGAAATGTAAAATGATTTGTAAAAGAAATAGTATAATATTTGTATTTCGAATAATGATAAAATTATACTTAATAAAATATTCTAAGAATAGAATTACAACAAAGTTGCATAACTGTAAAATCATTTTTTCAAATTCAATTTAATATCAATTACACAAATATAGTTCTATTAAAAATATCTATTAGCAATCGTAAAATTTATTTTGATTTAAAATAATTAGTTGAAAAATGATTTAGATAACGTGATATTCTCATTAAAATTAATTCTTTTTCATTTGGATGCACTTTAATCTTGATAATTTAATCTTCGCTTCATTTTTTTTTTGTAAAAATTATTCAAACACGTTTTTTTATCCTTTGTAATTGATTAATCTGATTTAATTTGACGATAAATAAAAGTTGTTTAACAAAATTGATCATTATAGCGACTATACCAGTTTTGGAAGCTACTGATTAAATTATTTGTTCAGTTTTTTCAGTTATAAAATGAGAAATAAATACAGCTTTGTATATTAAATTGAATTAATGTTATGTATTCATTAATAATAATTTAAATAGAACATTTTCTAATGTAATATTTTAAATTGGTTCTAAAAATTAGATGTTCTTTGTAATTTTCAGAAAATAAAAAAAATAAAAAATTTGTCATTTATTTTATTATTTTATTATATACATACATATATATACATACACACACAAACACACACACACACACACACACACACA
>JAPMOR010014233.1:267486-289725 GCA_026543865.1 Argiope aurantia
ACGCAAATAAACCCAAAATTAAAGAAACTAAATACAAAAAATTTTGGAAATCTTTTCAGAATTTTTTTTTCTAACAAGAATACCGTTGCATTTCCTTGCATTACTTGTAAAATGAAACATTTTGCATAATACTCTTGTAAAAGTTAAAAGCTTTGTGATATATATATACATGTTACCATTATAATTTTATAATGCACTATTGATGTTTTATTCTATGCTTAATTAACTCTGATATTTTATTACATCTTAAATAGCTCTCTGTCTTAACACTTAAAATGAAAGAGAATATAATAATTTATAACTAAGATTAGGCAATGGATATTTTAAAGTCATTGCGTGATATTAAGTATTGCGTGATTTAAAGTATTGCGTGATATTATCTATTTCTGATTTTACATTAAAATAAAATCATGAAATGAAAAATTTTAATCGTTTTCACTTAAACAAGCTGAATTGTTTCGGAATATTTTTCTAACGAAAGTTATTTTCTTTTTGCCTCATAAATCAACAACATTCATGCTGAAAAGAACATTAATTAAGTACATGTTATTCAATATTTGTTTGTCACTGAATACAATATCTAAAAATGAGTTAATAAAATTGCGTAACACTTCATTGATTTCCGCAAGATAATTTTTTAGAATTGGATTTTATATATTTTATATTGATATATTTTATATTTGCCTTTCTTTGTATATTTGTCTATTGTCCCTATTCATTCCAAATGTTTTAAATTAATCCATTTCCATTCTTAATATAAATTAAATGTTTGAAATTTAGAATCGTATCTACATAAAATAATTATACTCTCACTTTTACACAGCTCATTTTTTTTTATATAATTGCAATTATTTGTTTTGTAGTAAATTGCTGATTACTAACCCTTTAATTTTTAGAAAAAGCAGTTGTTTTGGCAGAGTTAGATTCTAAATTGCACAATTACATTTTTTACACATCAATTAAATATATCATATTAAATTCAAAATACTTATTTCTTTATAAGTTAGCTCACTTCATTACTGCACAACAAAAATGTTCTTCATTTCGCGAAATTTTAGAGATGTTTTTACTCAGAATTTAAGCAATTTCTCTTGTATATTAGTAATAAAACAATTTAAAAATACAAACAGGGAAAGTAAAATGCGCATTATATCTATAAACAATCATTTACAATATTTTATTCTATGGGGGAAAAGGGCATATTTTTTCTCATTTTATAATCATGGAAGTTTTTATTATATCCTCTAAGTATTCTTATCATAAAGAATTTTTAAACAGAAATAGTTACATAAATTAAAAAAACAAAAAAACAAATCCTTTATAATCCTTTATATTTAATCCTTTAAGTTAGTCTAAAGGGCAATTTCCTGTTTAAAAACGTACCATTTCTGTTGCATATAGTAAAAATCCAAAAAGAAGTTCCAGTTTTTGTGTGCTTCAGTGTTGTATTCTTTTCCTTATATATAAATATTAGCACAAATAATTGAATAAAAACTATCTTCTCTTAATTTTAGAATATAATATGTCAATAATTTCAAATTTCACTTGCAAATAATAACAATCATGTAGCCGGTCAATCTGATCTAAATCGGTTTAGCTCGAGGTGCACTAAAATAAGGTATCAAAACATTTAACTAGTGAAAAGAATTTCCAATGATAAACATATTTTAAAAGAATTCTGCCAAATAAATGGACACATTTTTGTTCAAATCCTTTTCTAATAAATTATCCACAACACAATTTTATAAATAAAATTGTGTTGTGGATAATTTATTAGTTGTATATTAGTTGTTGTAATTTATTCTTTAATTGAAAAATATAAAAATCTTATCAAGCTTATGAATCCGTTTCATAATAACTTCAATCGTATAAAATCGCCTTTTAAAAGGAATTACCGAAATACAATAGTATTTCTCAAAAACTTCCATAGCATGCTGTTAATGTATTCTGTTATTTCTCTATGTAAATTTTTGGGACAATAATACTGGATAAATAATTGTTTAATAAATTTGGTTTTCTATTTGATTCCTATTTAAATAAAAATCAGACGCTTGAATAAGAATATCTGGTCTTTCCATATAAGATTTGATATTTGTTTTGCAAATAAAAAAATGACTCTTACAAGAAGTATTTTGGCATTTTATTACAGCCAAACTTATCTAATTTAAATGGCAAAAATATTCTTTAGATTTTCATCATGATTTTTGAAACAATCTTGCTGACTCTTATCTTTGCATTGATTCTATTACTAATATTTTTGCATTTCTCAATAAGTTTAAATAAAAATATTTTACCTTATTATAAAATATTTTACCTTAATATTTTGATAGATAAAATCAAAAATTTACATTCTATTTTAGTCATATCTTTTCCTCCTTTTTTAAATAGCTACTGAAAAAACTCACTTTGATGAAGTAAACTTTTATGAAAGTGATGTAATCTTATGGGATTAACAAATTGAATCTTAAATAATTTCGTAAACCAGAATACGAGGTAAATAAAATAGAGATAGATAGATAATTTTTATCAAAAATTTCGAATGTTCAGAACATGAATTCTCAAAAATTAGAAGAAAAAAATATTCTTAGTTTTAAATAAGACAAAACAGTTTCGAATCTTAAATAATCTCATCAAAATATGAAATAAATAAAATAGAATTAATTATTATTTTTATCACGAATTCAGAATTTGCAAAGTTTTCTCAAAATATAGAAGGGAAGAAAACGTTTTTAGTTTTAAATAAGATAAAAAGTTTCAGCGAGTTTCTGCAGATCATAACCAGTAATGAATGATGCTTAATAGGATATTTAAACTTATGATTTTGTTAAAAAAAATATGTTGTAATAAAATTGCTTTCTTAGATTTATAAAATAAGATGAATAAAAATAAACAATATTAAACGCAAAGGTGACAAAAAAAAAAAGAAAACACCTCATTATTTGAGATAAAGGCAAGAAGTTTTAAATAATTTTAATAATAGCTGAATTTAATCAGATTGAAAAATGAAAAACAAATTGTAGAGAATAATAAATAAATAAACTATTATAATAAACAAATAAAGCGTAGCTATTCACATTTAAAATAAGAGTATATTAAATTAAAAACAAATCAAATTGAAATAAACACTATAACACAATAATTTAAATATTTGTATCATCTTTTCTGTTACTTGTCAAATAAGGAAAAAAAAGGATTTTTTTTTTTTATATTTACCACTTTTATTGCTTTATGAAATAAGACAAAATTTCCTTCTTATTGGTACTGTAAAATTGCACAATAAAGAATAAAGAAAATTAAACTTTATCTTATATTGTTTTAAAGAATTATTTTAAAGAAAAATAACATTTTTACAGAATAAATTATCTTCTTATCAATATATTCTATGATTTCTTCCAATTCATTTAAATCCAGAATTTGCCATATTTTATAAATTATTTTTTAAAAAATTTTAGAAATAGATCAAAACCAGAGACATCAAAAGAAACATGAATTTCCTATTTTTCTTACTTTAAAATTTTTTCTATTTCCAGGATAAAACACATTCCTTCGATTAAGAAGGTTTGTATGATATCATTTATCATTACAAATCATGATGTACAGAATCATGAGTTTTACATATAATTGCATGATTTAAAGCCTACGTTCGAGTGGCTAAAAACACATGGCCGGCATCTCTACAGAAAACGTAAACAAAACCTGTGGGCAGCTAAGCCTACCTGGTATCAAGAAACCGGCGGCATGCGGTGTGTCTTGGCTGTCTTGGTCGGTTTGTATCTCCTGCACTTGGTCACCTGCATCCAGTTCAGGCCGCTCCAGTGTGCACACTTGGCAGCCTCACGAGCACATTTCCTCACTGTTGATGAGCGATCATGATCCCAGCTGATCATGGCTCACTCCTCGTCATCATCATCGGTAAAGACCTCGCGAATTGAGCGCGCGATACGCTGTGCACTGGGAATGGAAGGTGGCGGGAGAAATTTGCCATTTGTGGCGCCCTTGGCGACGAGCGTGGGGGCGCCAACGGCAGATGACTATACCGGTTACCGGTGAGATTTTATAAGAATTATTTTGATGAATTGCTCTGTTTAACCAAAGTGCTTGTTAATAAAGATGAAATCAGTAAAATATATATTATTAAAAATAAATTGAAATTTTAAATCGGGAAATGGTAAATAATCCCAAGTATCATCAGACCTAGATTATCAATTATTAATTACTTAGGTGTCTTAAAATTTTGGATACTTCAAATTTTTCTTAGTTATGTGCTTTCACTTAATTTAACAGACAGAAGTTTATTTCAAATTAATATCATTTTTTTACTATTATATTATTCGTTTTGGTTTCAGGATATCAAACGTAGGATTTGTTTCAATGTTTTTGAATTCGTTTGTAGGTCAATATGTTCCAATTTGTTTTGCACAGCCATAAAAATAAAAAGTATTGTCAAACTACGTATAAGAGCATTTTTATTGGTTAAAAAATTATATTTTATTTAAAATTACTTTTCAAATTTAAACTAATATTTTTTAATAATAGGGTACAAAAATAATTCTTTTGAAAAGGACTTGCATTTGAATGTTTTTGCTTTTTTAAAAATTTTAATCCTTAATCATAATTATTGCTTAAAAACCGTTTATATATAGATTAAACTAAAGTTAATTTTTTAAAAAAACACACACACTTTTTTAAGTTGCAAAATGCACGTAGGCCGGAATTTACTTTGACTATAATCTCCTAATAGACTTAATTCAGTTTGGGTATAAAAGATTAAAAGATACCAATTAATGCCATATATTTTGATACGCAATTCATTGCCATGTTAAACAATACATTTATTTGACATTTTAAAGATTCACCGTTAATTAAAATTGAAAAAAAGTAGTTACCATCAAACTAAATTAAAGTCATCATCTATTAGGCAGTATCAAAAATTATCTAAGATCAATCCTTTTGCCTTTTCTGTGCATTATTTTGTCTATGAAGTAGATTTGAATATAACTGAATATTTTGCTATAGGAATTATTTACCACCAGTAAAATTACTTTTAATAAATTATCTTTGGTAAAAATACCTTTATCGTTTTTTTACTTATATTACTACTCTTACTATTATTGTTGCGCTTTTTCCCCTTTTTAATATTGTAAAATAAAATTCCTAAAGAAAGCTACTAGAATTAAAAGTTGGTCTTCATTTTTTTCTCAAGAGTTCACGTCATAAGTTTTGGGGCGGGCCGTTAAAATGAGGGTGTTACAGTCTTTTATTATCTGCTTACTGAAATTTGATATTGGCACTGTCTCTCTGCTCAGAACATCATCTGATTGCCATTTTATATTACATTGAATAATTTCATAGTAATACATCAATTTGCCAATAAGAAATTAAAATAATGAGGATAAAGAATTTAATGCATTACTATTTTTTAGGGCTTCAGTTTGCAAGCACTTTGTTTTTAGGCAATGATTCACAGCTTTAAAAAAAAATACGCTCTTCTTTCAATTACTTTTGGAATCTTGAATAATTTCGGAATTGAAACTTGGTTAATTCAAAGCGGACTTGGCACACAATGTAAATTCGATTTAACTAAAAATTTGAATTAAGGAAAAATAGTAATAAAGTAAGAAAATATCGGAAGTTGATAAATAAAGTCATCTATACTTATAATAAAGCTCAATGTGTGTGTGTGTGTGTGTGTGTGTGTGTTGGCGCTCTACAGGCCAGACCATTCAACCTACAGCTACCAAATTTGGTACTGGTATACCTTGGAGGCCGGGAATGTGCACCTGGGGGTTATTTTTTCGAATTTTTAACTAGAATTTTATTTATTTAAAAATTAAGCGAAATTTTGACGTGTTTCTGCTATAACTTCCGAAAATATTACCGCACAAAAAAGATTTTTACATCAAGTTAAAGATCAAAAATGTATCTTTTAAATGATACTAATGCTTTAATCTTAAAATTAAATTTCTATTTTTAATGAATTTTTAAATAAATATTTTAACTATGTTTTTCAATAATTGTTTTCGTAAAAAATAAAAATTAAGATTAAGAACGTTTCGCATTCATGGGAAAAAATTAGCTTTTTTCAAAGTGTTGCCATCACATTGATTAAAGCTCCAAGTAAAAATGAATGAAATCTTTTTGGAAATGAAATCTGCAAAAATTTAATTTTCGGCTCGTGTTTGTAGGAAATGAAACAAATATGAAATATTATTTTTTCTAAAAAATAAATTCAAGAAAAATTATTTTATGATCTTTTACACTCTCTATGCAGCTTGGTTATTTAGTCCCGGGCCCATTTTGATGTTTAATGACTCATAAAATAATGAAGATATAAACAAACTTATTACATTTATTGATGGAATAACTCATATATTTTCTTTGCAGGTTTGAATATTTTTACTTTTGTAAATATCGTCTGCGCATGTGGTTAATTTCAGATAATTTTATTTTCCAGTCTAAATATCTGTACTGTTCTAAATATCGTCTGCTTATTAATTGCATTTTTCTCTCTTTTGTTTTTGGCAACTATTGAAATGTTATGTTTACTTTTGATGTGTTTGTTCTATGTAGTACTTTTGTATGTGATGTTTTATTCGAGCGGATATTAAGGAGAATGCATACACCACAAGAGAAAGCACAGATTTTATGGTGGTCATAGAATTTAATTTAACATTTAAATTTTTAACATTTAAAACTTTATAAATAAGTCTTAGTTGATCGTGGGAAATAGAAACATTCATTCATTTATTTAAAATTTGGTGTGTCCAGAATATTTCTCAGAATATGATACCTTACTGCATTAAATTTAGACTTCATAATTTTTGAAATATATTTATAGGCAGGAACAAAATATTATTATTGATTTCATTTCAACCCTTTTGAAAGTAAAACTAAAAATTGAATTTTATACTGAATCTCAGAAATTTTTGTTGAATTATTGTTTGAGATATTACATAAATTATGAAAAATATTTGTAGTTAACATAAGACTTAAATACCGAGCGATTCTGTTTGCAATACTCACATTCAATAATAATAATTAATAAATAACAATAAAGATGATAAATAAAATAAAACGCTTGATTTTATTAAAAAATATCTTAATATTAATTGCAATTTCGTCATTTACATTTTAAATTAAAGTTGAAGTTTTGTCGGAAACGACAACAAATTAGCAAAATATATATAGTAAATTGAACGAAACGATCTAAACAGTATAAGTTTGGTATGACTATTAAAATTTGAAGATTAAAAATGTTTTGTTTGAGAATCCTTTAAGAGACCAGTTACTTAAAATATTTAATTGAAAATTGTAGCGAGCGGTAATACTGGCGAACCGGCTGGTCGCCAAAGGCGGCTAGTAATGAATATAACAGAGTGATTTAATCATTTAAAAAATAATTTCAATAAATAAATAGTGCCCAACACCAAGAATGCAACAATTATATAATAAAATGCTAAAATAAACAGCAAAAGTTACATCTAACATATCCATAGGTGTGTGCAAGTATTTTCCCCCTTTTATTGAGACATTTTATATTGCTTTTTTTTGGTTCTTTAACGAATTAAATGACTTAAAAATCATTCACTTATTTATGAGTACTGTTAATCAACAAAAACAAATTAAAAATAAAAACAATTTTTATTTTTTTTAAATTTGTCTTCCAAAGAATCAGAAAAAATTCGAATTATAAAAATTAGAATCACTCAAATGTCATTGCATTTTAATATCTTATCAGCGCCTAAATCTCTTGATAGATTTTTAAGAATAGTATTTCACTTTGGTATTAAAAGAATGCAGCATTTTATATTTAGGTTCCAATAATAAGTTGTTTCGAATATTTTTCCGTTGTTGTTGTTTATAATGGCACTTGCTGACGAAGTCAGTGATTTTAAGCCAAGGCAGCGTCTCTTGTTTTAGTAGCAGCGCCAACTAGGGCCAAGAGTACGTCTTAGCTACTCACGCATCACATTCGCTTGCACACCTCTTTTTTACAGGGGGGGGGGGGGATAGATTCACTCATCTCACAGATAGAACAGGAAGAACAACCATGCCCGAACCGGGACTTGAGCCCAGGACGCCCAGGTCACGGGAAGACGCGCTACCCCTATGCCAGGACGGCGGCATATTTTTCCGTAGATGAACCTTATGATTATTGTTCTTTCCCACTTCTCTGAGGCGCTGGAATCAGTAGGATGAGCATATCTGTAACTAAAATTAAGTTTGATGTACAATGTTTTATTGTATAGAACGAGTTGGTGTTATTAATCGACCATTTTGAGTAATTCAATTTTTCTTTTCATATATTATTTGAATGGCTGTTTCTTGTATTTAGTTAGGTAAATTTTCATTTAAATTAACATTATTTTATTGGGTTAAAAAAACTAATGGCAAAATATCATCATGTCACAGCACTGGGATAAGATGATTTCTGGGAAGATAAGATAATAATAATTAAAAATTGAAAATATTTTTATTCTTAGAAACTATGAAACAGTACACTAATTAAGTAAATATTATTAAATACATTTTCTGAAAAAATATATAGTTAAAAGGTTACTGTGTTTAAAACTCTCATATCAAATTAAGAAAATTTAAAATCAGTGTTTATTTTTATAATCAAAAAGCTAGAACAAATTTCCCTCCTAAGTTTAAGCATCCTTTCCTGATCCCTGCTTTTGCAACATTGTAGCTTGGTTGCCCGATGGAGAGTGAAAATAGATCTCATAACATGCGAAAACTGCATTGTATTCTCTTAGGACGTTTCAGCCCGCGTCATGAGTGTCAGGAAGCAAATTTCAGTTTTTTAATAACGACTCTATCCGGCACCCCTTGCCTCTTTTTTGTTGTTGTTTTTGCTTTAAATGCTCTTGTTATGTTTCATGAGTTTCAATCGGAGCTAGCATAGCTTCAAATAGTAAGATTGTTAAAAATATTAAATGTAGGTCTACTCAACCTACAAAATGATTCGAAACAGTCTATGAATCTAAGAAAATCCTGTAAAATAAGTAATAAATACATATACAAAAAATGAAATAAAATAAGATAAGAAGCATTTAAGGAAATGCGAAGATAACATTAATTTACCTCATCTTGATCCGATTGGAAACGATGACATATTTAACGCAAGAATTTTTTAAGTAAAATTAACAAGAATAAGATAAAGATAAACAGTGATTATAAGTGTATTGTCTAAGATAGTCATGTGCAACAAAGAATAGTCAAATATATTCCTTGCTAATTAACGAAATCCTACGTTGCAGACTTTGTAAATTACTTATTAATCAAAGTACATGGTCATTTAACAAACAATGAAATGGAAGCAGTGGCTTCATTGCGCGAATTTTGAGAGTCTAGTAACGTAAAGCGCTAGCATTATCGGTAATGTGAGGAAATTTAAGTAATATGAATATATATTAAGTCTTTTTTTTATCTTGTCATGCTTATCAAGATTCTCCGGTCTCTTATATCTGCTAAATATAAAATATTTTTTATAATATTAGCAACTTGAATACAACTTAAGAATTTTTAAACCGACTAATAACATTTAGATTTGAGATAATTTAACCAAATTGGAATAGTTTGCACATAGTAAAATTAAACACTCAAAACAAAACGAAAATTAAATGCTCAATTTTTTTTTTCTTTATGATCTAACTTCTTAGTCCAAAACGCAATAATATTATTCAATATTTTTAGATTTTTTTTTAATTATACAGTTTTTGTAATTAAACTTACTTTTTAGGAAAAACTGCTAGTTGTAAAAAAAAAAAATACTATGATTAAGAATTTTTCATTTTCTTATACTTATACTTAAGGGAGATAAATATTTCTTTACCAAATGTGTTGTTTTGTAACAGAAGAAAAAGGCTTCCACACACAACATTTTCATGAAATTTTATTCACTTTATTACTCGAATTGAACGAAAGAAAAAGGTAATAGTTCATATTTAATGTAAGCAGCGACATTTCTTTTCTTTGTTCTATTAATTTCATAGCTAAAATTTTATAAAAAAAAGTCGTTTGAGAATTATGTCTTGTATGTTTATAAAAATCTTCATTGTGAAATTATAGACGATATTTAATTGGCTCATTATCATACAATAACTTCTAAATAACAGAAATTAGTCTTTTGTGTAATATTTTTCGTATATTTTCTCTTTCAGTTTTGACATTTACAAACATAATGTTGAAATACCATTTGTAATTCGAATTTGCTAATTTGAAGTCATAACTAAATACTATTTTTGTTTACTGATGCAGTAATCGCAAGAAAGCTCTTCATTCGTTCGAGGAACCAAAATATACATAAAAAAATTCATGTTTTCAAAAGTTAATTCTAATTTTTAATTTAATTATATCTATAAATATAAATATAGTATAAATAAAAAAATATATTTATAAATAAAATAATTATAAATATTAATATTTCGTCGAATATTACCTACTGTAATTTATGATTATGTATTATTTATTGAAACAAATGTTACAAATGAATTTTTGTCTTTATTTAATGTATAAAATCGAAATTTTTGAAAAATCTATTTCTTTTCACTTTTCAACTATTTATCTACTATTGTAAGTTTTAATAATAAAAATAGTATAATGCTGCAACAATTAAATTCTAATCTTATGCGTTAAATTTTTTCGACAAGGCCTTCGTGTGCTTATCAAATGTTAGTATTTTAAATTAAAATTAAGTCATTTATAAATATTGTAATTCGAATTAATACTGGTAAATACGAAATAATACAGATAACATAAATGTGATAAATACGAAAAAAAAAAAAGAATAATACAGATTAATTTTGGCTGTGACTGAAAGAAAACAGTTAAACATTTCCAAAATAGAATATATCACTTAATTAATGAATAAAGAAAATAAAACAATTAAAATGCTAAAAATTGTGCTTAATTTATAACAAAAATAATCAGAAATAGGGATTAGAATGTCATTAATTTAAGAGTATTTTGTTGTTGTTGCAAAAAAAAAAAAATTATGTCTAATAAATTTATCTGAATTATATGAATCGTATGTTTATTTCACACGATTTCTTTATTTAATTATCTTACCTTATGGTAAAGAATAACATTTATTTATTTTTCTATCCCATTATTTGAATGCTTGTTAAGTAAAGATCGTATTTTAACTACGATTAATTCTCCAAAATAGACGAGGTAAGGCCTTTTCATCTTCTGAATTTATTTTATAATAAGGTGACGAATTCTTAATTTTTATCTCAAATAAAATTACTTAAATTTCTGGATTACTCAGAAATTTAATTAATTTTTTTTTCCTTTTCCTCTGAGGTAAATAAATTCCCGTTTCTATTGAACAAAAACTCCAGTGAAATCTTGACTTTAAAAGATCTTTACCTTTTATATAAATCACCATATTACGAAAAGTAATTTCTGTGCATTGAATTTTTTTCTCTCTCTCTCTTTACAACATATCACTAAGACATGGGAATGTTGAAGAAGGTATAAAATTGTCTAATATCGTACACATTTCTGAAAACATTGCCAAATTTCTACTATCATGACACGTTGCAAAGCCTTACAAATTTTTCTAAAAGCACTCACTACAGTGAGTGATGAAGCTGATAAAAAAAATGCTTTTAAAAAACATCTTTACAAGAGAAAAATGCTAACGTCATTTGATGTGACACAAAAATAATTCCAGGGATTGCAAATGATGTGTTTCAATCTAAACAGAAGTGTAAAAATGTTTTGGAAACCAAGCATTTTTTTAATAATAAATTTAAATGAACAGGATTATAGTTGCTTTTTCAGTTCAGGATAAATGTTTAAGTTGATAAAATGGAGACGAAATTTATTTTTTTAATCGCTTTTACAATTTTATTTACAAATTTTTATGCAGTAAATCTCCTTTATAACGAGTTTTATAAGTAGAACAATGAATCTTCGTCAAAGAGAGGCCAGACTATGCGTATTTTTTCCATTCTTTTTTCTTTTTTTTAATTCCATTTTCTCATAAATATTTGCCGTAAAATAATACACTAAAAATAGTGGCAGATAGTTTTCGTGGATCATGGATTGATTCAATATTTAACAATTTTAAATATGGAATGAACGTTTTTCATTTATTCATTTTGCCTATCATTTGAATTCCTAAATGAATAATTCCTTTGAATTTATTCCAGTTTTTATATTTTATTTAATATACCAATTTCTAATTAATGAATTTTGTTTTATTATTTACTAGCCGCCTTTGGAGACCAGCCGGTTCGCCAATCTTAATGCTTCGTCAAAATTTCAATAATTAAATATTTTATGTAATTTCTACTTTAATAGCTTCTCCATCAAAATATTTTAAAACTTCAAATTTTGATAGTCATATAATTCACTCATAATATTATAAAAGCCTTCAGCCATAAAGTAATATGTATCTCACTAATTTTCTGTTAGCTCCCGTAGAATTTATGCTTTAAATTAAAGTGGAAATGATTAATCTGCAATTAATATAATAATATTTTTTACTGAAATAAAGCATTTTTTTAATAATAAGATTACTGAAAACAGAGTGACTGAGCATTTAAACCTTGTGGACATTAAAGAATATCTTTCTTATTTTATGTAATATCTCAAGAATTTGTCAACAAAATTTTCTCAGATTCATCATGAGCAGATCGATTAATTAACAATGTTTAATTTTAAATGCATCAAACTCTTAGAAAATAAACATAATCGTTTAAAATAATTGGTCGAAAACAGGTTAAAAAAACAACTTAAAAACCGATGTGCTTAAAACTACAAACATATACAAAAAATATATATAACTAACATAAATGCAATTTAATTACAAAAGCACACAACTAACCTAAAAAATAATTAAAATCAAGGCAACATCCGTTGAAAATTTTTGTCAACAATCAGAACATAATGCGCATGTGTGAATTTTCAATGGCAGTTATGGTAACGCAAATGCCTGAATTTTTCTACGCCAGTTGGGGTAACGCTATGCAAATTAAAATTTTTTTTATTTCCTTTATTCTGTTTTATTTTAATTCAAAAGTACTTCAGAATGAATCTGAAAGATTGATTAATTAATAATGTTTAATTTTAAATGCATCAAACATTAAGAAAATAAACAGAATCGTTTGAAATAATTGGCCGAAAAATATTAAGCCTAGCCTCATTACTGTTGGGAAAAAATTTTGGAGGTGGGGAAAATGAAAAAAAATTTTTGGCGGGAAAGTTAGTTTTTAATTAATAATTAAAATTCTAATTAAAAATTCAAAAAAGGGACCCCAGGTGCACATTCCCGACCAGCAAGGTATACACGTACCAAATTTGGTAGCTGTAGATCAAACGGTCTGCATGTAGAGCGCCAACACACACGCACTCATTGAGCTTTATTTATATAAGTATAGATAACGAAATTTGCAAGTAATTACCAAAGTGGCGATTAGGTCTGCACTTCATTTAAAAGAATCCAGATTGTAAGTAATTTTTTTTTTGAAATTATCAATCTTACTAAAAAAAAAATTCGAATATGTTGAAAATAGGAGCAGATAACCTTATGAATAATGAATTAACTGCAAATTGTTTCAGCATTCGTTCATTTCAACTAATAAGAAGAATGTCTCACTTATTTTCCTCCTCTATCATTTAAATTCTTACTTCGTAATCTGCCTGTTTTAACGACCAGAAATTCTCAAAAAAGAACAGATATTACATTTTTCTGGGTCATAAATTCGTCTGCAGGGCTGGTCTAAATTATAGCTTTGTTTGTCATTATCGAATACCATCATTATTTACCCTCCCTAAAAGCAGCCAGCTATTTCTCTGGAGCCGGGGACGCATTTTTTGAGGGATCACCTCGGTACTTCTGGTAGACTGTGAAAAATCACCTCCAGGACCGAATTGTTGTCCTTTATTTATCTAAAACTGACTCTCCTTGTTAAAATTCCTCGCGATTTCCAGTAACTTGGTGCGGGGAATGCGTTTCAAGATAAACATGGGACGGATTCAGACGCGCGACTGGCTGTCATGCGCGAGTTCGGGGGACGTCTTTCAGCGTCTAAAGAAGCCATCCCGATGAATGAGACTATTTATGCGAGTAATGGACTTCTCACGGGAACTTGAGAACTTTAATGATCGTAGAGTGATTTTTGTCACCAAATTCGTGAGTTTTTCTGAAGTGTTTACTTTTTCATTCTGGTTCCTTAGAAGTCGTATTCTTTAGTTTGTTTTGGCACTTTGGAGTTCTTGAATTTCTTCCCTAGGGAATCTATAATGCTGCATTCTTTATTATTATTATTATTATTTTACCGATTAAAAATAGCTAATCCTTACTCTTTATTATAAAGGGCAAAGCATTATTACACAGCGTTGCCTTCGAAAAATTTTAATTTATTTTTTATTCATTATAAATGGTTGTAGTAATCCTATTACTATAAAATTATTTCAAGACTTGATTATCTCTATTAATCTAATAGAGATAAAAATGAATTTTTGTTTGTTCGTATTGTATGCCTTGCCGTGCCATTCATCCGATTGCGATAAAACTTTGCCAACTTATTGCTTAAACAAGAAAGTAAATATAATTCTTTCTATAATTCCTAATTAAACAAGATAGCTATTTCAAATTTCAAACGATATTTCGAAAATTATTTCTTCTACGGCAGCAAAGAGCCGGGTACCAGCTAGTAATACAATAAGTGCCAGCTAGTAATACAATAAGTTTTTTTTTTTTTGAAATTTTAGTTTATTAAAGTTTTTATTTTATAAAGTTATTTTAGTTTATTTTCATATCATCTTAAAATTAAAAACATAATCTTTTCAATGATACATTTTTGGCGCAATATTTTTTTTCTATGAGTAATTAATTTCCGAAAAATATTTTTACTGCATTTTATCATAATATATTTACAGCCAATATTTCTTACTGGTTTTTCTTTTTCAATACTGATAGTCAAAATATCCTTAGTCGGTTAATTTATATACGTTAAGTAGATTAAGCATAAGACAGGTCTTTGATAAAATTTTTGAAATCTTATTTTGCTTACAATTTTGCTTTAATTTCACAATCAAGCAGCGATGAAATATTTTTTTAAATGCTCTCATTTTTAAATACTACACTTATGTCGTGATGTAATTGGAGGCATAAAGATATAGATTAAACATTAAGGAAATGCATAGCAAGATGATGTAAAACTTTAAAATAGTATGAATGATATATTTATCAAAATCTGAAGTTTAAAAATATTTTGCTGAAGAAACTAATAAGATGAAATTACTCAAAATATTTAATTGAAATGTTTAGCTATTAATACCGGTGAACCAACTGGTAGTCAAATGTGGTCGCATCGTTAATTTCAGTGATGCAATTTGTTGTTATGCAATTGAAATCAAAATAATGAATAATTTTGATTGATTACTATCAATGGAAATATTTACATTGTTACACACCATCAAGAAATTTTCTCAAGATTAAATATATTTATATAGAAAGATATTAGAAATACAAAGATTTGCATCGTTATCTTTTTAAATTCAATTCATTTAAATTAATTTTTAATTCTATTAAATTAGGATTTTTCTAATGATTGATTATATTTTTTTTTTCAAATTATATTTCTAAATCAAATATCATTAAAAAAACCCACTTTTGTGAGTAGAAAATAAGACTAAAAGTGGCTTCCAGATTGACTAGCAAATATCATATCTTTACTGCTCTCTGTTTCTGATTGGTTCTTGTGAGAGAATTTATAAATACAATTTCTAATTATTATACGTTCGGAAAATAACTTCTAAATCATTCGATTTCCAACTTCACTGTAACTTTGATTTCTGTGTTGCGCGTGTTATTGTGTTCTCAATGAACCAAAACACTATGTCTGCAAAATCCTTTCTGAATTTATAAAAGAGCGAAATATTTTCCCATTATCTCTTTTTTACTGCTTTCTGTTTACCTATTTCATTCTCTGTGCTATATTCGTTATGGTTTTGATAAAGAATATTTATAATATATTTTTTAGAAATTGACTTTCTCTTTAAAATTATAAAGTATAAAAGTTTTTAATAACTCCATGCCCGTTTCTTCAAAGAATATTTAACCTAAATACATATTTTCTTCTTTTAAATTATAGGTCATTTACGAACGTACAATAATTAGAAATTATTGTATTCATAAATTGTCTCACAAGAACCAATCAGAAATAGAGAGCGGTAAGAATGTGATATTTGCTGGTCAATCTGGAAGCTACTTTTAGTCTTATTTTCTACTCACACAAGTAGGTTTTTTTAATGAGGATTTAAGTCAAAGTTTCGAAATTACAATAAATTAAAATTTTATTTTGAATAATAGAACCAAAATTAGATAATTTAAATAATTTGTGAGAAACATAATTCAGCAAATATGGATAATTTCTACTGCATCATAGTGAACAAAAAACGAAAAAAAAATTATTATAAAAACATACGGAACAAAATAATTTTTAAACAAAATATTTAGATATTCACAATTAATTTTTATAACGTTTGAAATATTTAATTATATCATCACAGAATGTTTCGTTACTTTTAGAGCATATAAAACATTTTCAATGGTAAATTAAAAGTCATAACGGAATATATAAGAAATAGAAGGGAGGGGGAGGATTCTAATATTATATTTTGACATTTTTTTGTTTTTTAACTCATAATAACAACAAATTTCATATTGCTTTTTTTTCGTACAAAAATTAAAATTACAACTAAATATTCTCTATCGGTATCAATTAAATATTTCAAACGTATATCTAAAGTCACAGTTTTCAAAGCTTATAGGTGTTGTTTTCTATAGTCATAATTTTTATATTTTATCTATATTGAAAATTATTTAACTTTTTGATGCCATTTGATTGCTAAAATATATTTTCTTTTATAATATTTATCTTTAAATATAGTCACAATAATTTCCTCACCCGCAAATGTATTTCAAATATTCATTGGGTACAGTCAAGGGGCTAATATAAACATTATTTCAAGCGTAAATGAAAACTAAGTGCAACATTTGTTGCACTTACTTGTGCGTTGCTAAGTTAAAAAGCTTTCATCCAATGAGAAAACCTGTGCACATGCAAATATTTTGTTAATATCTTCGTATACAATGTCATACGTGACTCAAGCATCAAATTAAAGAATTTTCGATTGTTAAATCTACAATTATATCAAAAATTACAATATCATGATTTACGTCATTTAGAAATGCCCTAATATATCATGTGCATTTTATGTTCGTATATGAATTAAAGCAAAATAAACATCCCTAATTAAATGCTTCATCTAATTAAAAAAATTGAAATAATTCTTAGAGTGTGTTATTAATATAGCATTATTAGTTTCGTTTCATAAAATAATGAACAAAAACTGAGTATAAATTAGGAAATTCATTAGATGATTGTGACATATTTTCGATTGGTTGTTGCTTTTATGACCTAAATTGAAGGTATAGTTACAGTGATTTTATTTTATTTGAGATTTATTTTTTATTTATTACTTTTTACGAACTGGCATGAAGTTCACCGTCCAACCTGAAAGTTTTAAGCAAAATATATGTCAATGAAAGTTCATTGACTTTAAATCTTGAATGGTAATTATAATAATAATTTACGAATGACGGTCCAAAAAAATACTATCAACTATTATTTCATTAACAGAGCAAAAAGGTTTGTGAAAAGTTTTATTTTTAAGTGATACGCCATAAAACTTGCCAAATAATATTGCGAAAACATTTTTAAAGTGTAATTTTGGAAATGTAAAATTCAATCCCGTCAACATTTGCAGTTCATCAAGCTATTATCAAAGCGGCCTGAGAAAACCATCATCAAGTTCGTTGACCTCCTCATATTACGTCACAAATGATGTCATACAGTCGCGTGCGATGGGGGGTATTGCACGGGATTAATCCTAGGGGGGGTGCATGGAAGTGTAGTCAAGTAGGGGTCCCACAGATACTTATGGAGACTTGCCCCGCGTATGGTGTACTAGGGGGGTTGCAGGGGTGCACAGAAACTACTTTCGCTGAAAACTCCCTTTTTCTTTTCCTCCCCCCATAGATTTTTTTTAATAATATTCGATCTCTTCTATTCACTTTTCCCCCATTTGATACAATTTGTCGTGAAAATGCTGCTTGTTCAAAGACTGATTTATTGGACGGCCCGTTTGAGTGAAAAGCCAACATCTCTGAAAAGTGCACCGAAACTGCAAAGTGTTTTCTTTTTGGGACGTTTTTGTTGTTATTTAAAGTTGTCCGCAGTGTACTTCATTGTTATGAATATTAAAAACCACATCGCACTTTACAAACTTTTGAAAAACTTTATATGGTTGTAAGAATTGTTTGGAATATTAAGCAACTACAACTTCAATTTTTGTAGGTCAGTCGCACATGGAGGGAGAGGGCATACAATCTTAGCATGTTGTATACTCCTTTTTGCTGTTGTTGCTGACAGACAATTAATGTCCATATAGAATTTTTACAGAAATTATTTAATCTCTAGAATTTTAATTTCATTAGCATAAACTTTCTTATTGTTAATCAAGGCTGTCTTCAGCATACTTCATTGTTATGAATATTAAGAACCTCATTACATTTCATAAACTATTGAAAAACTTTCAAATAATTGCAAAAATTCTTTGGAATACTAAGCAGATATTAACAAAAATTTTTATAAGTCAGTTGGACACGTACATTCGCAAATAAAATAGAATCTCATACTAACTTAGCATGATTCTCTTATAGACAATAATTAATGTACTTGTGGAGGGTTTACAGAAATTACACAAAAATTAATAGTATCCTTTTATCGTCAGTACATTTCAAAATAAAAAATAATATATTTTGCTTCCCCTAAAAAATAAAATCTGTTTTGTGGTGTGAATTATTATTAATACGGGCTATTATTTTTCTATGGATGAAATCTTATTTAGAAGTTTGAATAGATAAATCACAATTTCCAATTTAAAAAACTATCTAAAACCTTAAAGTAAAAATACAAGTTTCCTTTGGAATTTGTAACTGATGCGCATGCGGAAATAGGGAACCTTAACAGAAATCTGTTATCGTAGTTTATTTCTTAAGTTGCTGATATATTTCAACATGAATATATAATTTATTTTTCTTCCTACAATGCAAAATTTTGTTGCAGGGTAAATTATTGTAATTACTTCGATATAGATGAGATCATATTTTGAAATTCTACTGAAGAAATATGGTTTGCAGTAAAAAAAAAGTAATTAGGTCAATATTTATTTATAAAAGCGACAAAAAATACTGATATCCAATTATTATTTTGTATTGCTTGCAATTTTGAACTAACATAAATCTAAATAAAAATTAGAAGGGAAAATATATACATTTATAAATCAATAAATTTGAAATTAAAATTTTTCAATTTTTCTTTTACATTTCTTCATTAAGAAATGTAAAATGTCGGGACCTTCATTAAATCATTTGTAACAAATAAAGACAAAATATTACTTAACTTATTTATCTTTCACAGCCTCAACAACCTTACGTACTCCCATACCCCTAAATGTTGATACTGAGCAATCCCCATAGGCTTCATTTTATCCTACTTCTAACTCCATTCTTTTCCTGCAGGTTCCGTATTTTTAAAACTCTCCTGTCTGTCTAAGTAAAAAGCAATCAAAATATGCATCTGTCATCTAAAGTAACTTTCAGATCATTCAATGACAAACTTCTAAGCAGGAAAAAAAAATCATTTGTGAAATCTTTCAGTCTATTTTGTAGCTGAAAATTAAACAAATTTCAAGGTGTTTTGTAAGGAAATACTGACATCAAAACATAAGAGGGGGGGGGGAGGTAAGATCTTTATTCGTGCATATGGATAACATTAAGTAATATATAATTATTATAATATATTAAGAATAATAATTATTATAAATAATATATAATTATTTTTAAATAATTTTGCTAAATGTATGAATTATTGTCTTTAATGGGGGGGGAGAAGAGTCACATTGCTTATTACTTATTTTATCATTCTTAAAAAATGTTAAATTATATGGTATTATTGCGTCTTCAATTCTTTGTTTTATTAATTTATTAAAGTCTCAATAGTCATATATTAAAATAATTGCTTTCAAATCTAATTCTTTTCAAATTCTCGTATGTGAAATATACAGAAATTATTGTAAACTGCAAAAAAATTCGAGCTAGAGATAATGATGAATCTCCATGCTTTAGAATTTCTTGAATAAGAGAAAAATATTTTTGGGATTATGTTTGCCTGCCTGTGAACACGAAAACTTAAAAACGCTCCAAGCTAGACAGATGCAATTTGGCTTATCGACTTTAGACCAAATTTGTAGGTTTCAATCAAAATTTGAACAAAATTCATTCAGAAGAAATCCATTTTTTTTTTCTAGCTACCTATTAATAAATGAGCTCGATAACTACAAAACGTGTAGAATTAGATTTATAAAATTTGGTATGGAAATTTAGCTTCGAATGTGTAGATTCTCATCAAATTTTGAATCAAATATATCAAAAAGTTGACCATCTGTCGACCTGTTCACTCGCATGCATGTAAACTCAATAATTCAAAAATGCAATGACGTAAAGCAGTGAAATTCTGTATACTATCCTACACCTACAATTATACTTTTATATTAATTTTTGGTTTTAATTGTTCGGTAAAAAGTGTTCAAAATTAATATTCAGTAAAAAAGGCTAGATTCTCACCAAAGATTACACAGATATTTTTTTATCAATGCATTGAAAAGCATTCGCTTCTTTGTCTCAGATCCTTAATTTTATGCGGGGAGGAGGAGGGGACTAATACCTCAACTGGAGAAAATGCGCGAAAGTTTAGGTGAGACCACTCACATCAGTTTATCATTGAAATTAGCAAGTTACACAAAAGTAATACAAAAATTATTTTTAAATTCAGAAGAAGCAAATAATTTTGTTTAGAAATTCTTTTTTTCAGAAAAAGAAGAATTTTGTTTAGAAAAAAAAAATGGCTGTTTGTTATCAATGAATCTCACTTGAAGGTTGGCTCTAATTACGTTAATAAACATGACAGATGGAAGAAACCAATTACATTCAAGCCTTTCCGTCGTAGCATTAACATTGCTTGTTTTTATTGGACTGATTTGCATAACAGAGATAAACTAACTCAGAGACAGGAAATGTTTGGACAGCTTTCAAGTTGCATGAAAAGTCGGAGGGGCGTAACTTGGCAAGGATTGGAAAGGAATGAAATTCTCTCGTTTCGTGCATTTTCATTTCATTATTTAGATATTTCTAGTGAATTGGATGAATTGTTATAAATGGAAGAAGAATTTCAGTGTTGCGGATTTAATAAAATATCTTTTTGGCTGACTTCATCAAAAATTCAGTTATTTATTTATTCATTTCGCGTTACAAAAAGTGATTGATATACATTGAACAATATTATACAATATTGTGCGATATTATATTCCACAATATAGTACAATATTGTGCGACTAGGTACATTGATATTAATCAATACATACATTGATTAATATGTATACAATATTGCACAATATACACAATATTGTGCGATATTATATGATATTAATCAATATATTTCACAATATTGTACAATATTGCAAATATTGATCAATGTCATAAAATATTGTATGGTATGTGTGCGCTATTGGGGAATTTGCAGCTTAAGACTGCCATTTTATTTTTTGATCTGGCCAGAATTTTATTATTAAGTTTGTTACAAACAAAAATGATTTTGTTAAAAATATTTATTATTTTGCTATCAATATACTTCCCAATTGCATTTTAGCTTAACTCTCTAACTCCCCGAAAATCGTATTTGTTATTGACATAGGATATCTAGATTGATGAAGGGCTCCCGTATTTCCAATAGCTTAGAGCCTCATCAAGTTTGAATTCGCCACTATCTACAAACTTTTCAGATATACTAATAAGTGCATACTTAGTAAGCAAACGGTGATTTTATTACTGAATATTTTATAATTATTGATTTGCTTGTATTGATTTGCTTGTGGTAAAATGAATGATGTTTTTTTAAGTATAACAGAATATGGTAAGTAATAATTTATTTAATTAAATTAAATTTTGATTTAGAAAAAAGCTTTTTAAATTTTAACTGTAACATATTTTGAATAGTTCCAAGGCAATTTTACTTTTTAAAACAACGTTTGTTCGTTGTTTATTTTATCACAAGTATTATATACTAGAATTTCTTTTTAGCTTTATTCATATAT
>JAPMOR010014233.1:289825-307851 GCA_026543865.1 Argiope aurantia
TTTTTTTCTACAATAAGTCTCATCCTTAATGCGAAACGCCAATTGTTTATTGTTATTAATATTTGTTGATATTATTACTGCATGCTGTTAATATTACATGGTATGTATAGTTCATATTTATATATACTTTTGTATAAAGCAGTATTAAGAACTGAAATTAAATTAAAAATAAATTTTTGACTTGAAAGTATTTTGCTGATAATTAATTATTAAAATGATTTCGTTAAGCTCCAGTGTTATGAATATAAAATCATGTTAAAAT
This sequence comes from Argiope aurantia, assembly GCA_026543865.1. NCBI lineage: Eukaryota > Metazoa > Arthropoda > Arachnida > Araneae > Araneidae > Argiope > Argiope aurantia. The sequence goes on from JAPMOR010014233.1 coordinate 290,088, forward strand.
TTTTAAGGAGGGGAGAGGCAACTGAAATATACAGTTAGATTTGCGGTATGCTAAAAAGTTTTTATTTCTCTTAATAAGGAAGATCAGTGTGTGTCTGGAAGTTGGGGCTTTACAGGGAATGAGAGTTGGGGCTTTACAGGGAAAACCATTTGACCTACGATTATCAAATTTGACATATATATAAACTTCAGAGAAAAAAAGTATTTCAGACAGATTTTTTAAAACATTTTAATGATCAAAAAATTAAGCGAAATTTTATTGCCTTTTCACTTCAGCTTACAAAAATAACAGCGGGAAAAGGATTTTTATATCATCTCAAAATCATAAAATTTTCCTTTTAATGATAATAATTTCCTTGCCGTATATATTTTTTAATTTTTAATTCATTTTTTAAAATTTTTAGTTCATTTTTTTCTACAGTATGTCTCATTAATGAAATGAAATGCAAATTGTTTGTTGTTATTAATATTTATTGATATTATTGCTAATTGAGTTATTAATATTGCTATGGTTAATATTTCTTATGAAACTTTCTTTCCAATGTCGATGATCAAAGTATGAAAATTCAGCTTATTTTTTAATGCTGAATTAGGCTTCAATATAATTTTATAAAATTTAATAAAATTTTTAAAATTTTGTTGCACTAACCTTCGGAATTAAGCATTAATAAAAAATATTTAATTAAAAATTAAATGTCTATTAAAAATACTATCAAGTATAAAAATATTTTGCTTAGAGAAGCCATTAAAACCAAATTATGCAAAAAAAAAAAAAAAAAAATCCATTTTTAACAAATTTTTATGTTAGCGAACCAACTTGTCCCCAAAGGTATCTATCTAGTCAATACTCTAAAAAAATGGATAAAGTAGAATCCAACATATTTAATGTTGATATTGATATCGAAGATTATCCGTAAAAAAAAAAATTCTTCTTAAATAATTGAATACGCTAATAATAATTCAACAACTTAAATTTAAACATTCAAGAGCTTGAAGAGCTTAATCTGCTTGAATTACTCTGAGAAGATATCAGTCATATAAATTATTCTACCTTCGGCAAGAAAAACGGGTTTTTTTTTAAAAAACTTTATCGATTTCGTGCATGAAATATTTGATTTTTAACTATAATCAGAACTCTCACTTTGAATAAAATGAACGGAACTGCATTCGACATTATTTTTTACTAGAAGCCTTCAATCAGTTTGACATGTGAAAAATATTATATTTCAAGCTTCAGAAGCAACTGTCAAATATTCATGACAGTTGCCAGCACAGCTGTGAACAAGGAAAAAAAAATCCTATTACTAGGTCACAAGATCTTTACAGTTTTAAAACCCTAAGCAAGATTGTATTATGAAATAAAATATTAATAAATAAATTTTATTAATAAATAAAAAAATAAATATAATGGTCATATGGAAAAATACCTTTTAGATTTACATTATTATTATTATTATTTATAACAGTTTGTAGTTTCAGATATTTCTTTGAAGCAGTTTATACACGTGAGAATTTTACATAGAATATTCGTGCAACGCATAAGATAAAACAACGCACAGTTAAATAGAGATTTGATTTCGTTTATAACTGATTTAATGCCATTGAAAAACATACTGATAACCAGAATTGTAGAGTTAGTAGAAAAAAGTAGAGTTAGTAAAGTAAAAAATAGCAACATAAAAATTTTATTGTAGGAAGGCTTTCTTAGCCAACGACAGATTATATGGCTTGATTCTACTAGTGTTGTTACAAACCTACTAGAATGGGGAATTTGTAATATTGTGTCCCTGCTTAGTAAGTCTCCCGGTAAGGAAGACAGGTTTACAGATATAGTAATGTATGCTCAATGGACGCCAAGTTAATGACCTCCGATATTGGGGACGAATTCGACGACAAAATGAAGGATCCAGAATATTCAAGAATCTTAGCGATAGCTTCATTATGATTCGTGTTCCGACATTTATCCTAAACTATTTGTAACTCTCTTACATGAACTGTAAAAATTGGATTCGAATCAAGACAGACGCGACAGATTTAGTAATGTAGTGAGTAGTAATGAGTGTATAGTAATGAGTGTATTCTATCTTTGGAGTGATGATCTTCTGAAAATTCTCCGCGCGGTTTGTGTTGTTGTGATTGTTTATTAATTATGCAATACTATTTGAGTAAAAATAACAAAAAGTGATAAAATGACATAAAATAAGGATTTGTTCACATAAAACGAATTCAATTATAAATAAGAATAGTAAATATTTGTTTAAAATTTAGTTAATTGATATTCTTAAGTATTTGCTTTATTGCATAATTTTACAATATTACAGTTAAAAAATATTTAAATGCAAAAAAGTAAGATTGCAGGAAGCAAATAAACTTTTTTTAATAATTATATCCACACAAATTATCCCAAAAAGGTAGAACAGGCTTTGGCTTTTATTTTCCTAAATATTGCACCAAGATATATATTTTTTCAGTTATAAAATGTTATCAAATAAGGTGGGCAACTGTAGAAAACTGTATTAAGGTTAAATTTTTAGGCGGTACTCGCACTATAAAAAATGATAATTACAAAAATGTTTTTCTTGTAGTCATGTATCAACTCAGAAAGTTTCAAAAATTCTATCCAAAGGATTTGCCAAAATATTCTTACTTTTAAATTTATTTCAGGGGCTTATCACAAATTAAGATAAAAGCACTTATTTCATAAATGGGAATTTATTCGATGCAGAAAAACTGCCATATTAAAATATTTGTTCCTTAAAAGAAATTTTATAATCATACATTCTGTGTTAATTTTAAATGGTCGCCAGCTGCAACTTTGACTTTATAAGGAATAGAATCGAAACTTCAGAATATGGATATCTAAGATATCTCAGAATACCGAATAAATAAATAAATAAAATTCTTTGTTCCCAATAGTGTAGGTGATACTAATCTTTCCAAAAGAAGAGCATAATTCAATAATGAGGAATGTTCTGAATTGCTTAAGATTTATGCTATATGTGATAATAATGCTGACTTATTCGTAGAAGTATAAAAACATTATTTTCCGAATTGTAGGCATATTTTTAGGAAGAATATTTAGAAAATAGTCTAGTAATTGCAATTACGGATTCCTTTCTTCCTCTAGGAGGATGAAGAGTTATACAAAAAATATTAAAAATAATATTTTGAATTATTTTTTCATATACTCTTATGTTAGTATAAGAACAGTCGGTTCAGAAATCTACTTCCTAAAACGACGGTGAAGACTTTAATATTAATAATTGATAACAATTCTGCAGTCATGGAATCCTTGGATTACAATTAGATCATTAACATAAACATCTTGAATTTCACAACTAAGCCCTGTTTTGAATAAAATCAGATTTTTCTTGCCTCAGAAAAGTAATCTAGACAAACGAATGCTACTTTAAGTTAGATCAAAGGATCCATCATCATATTTTGCGATGTGATATCTTCAGAAATTCTTTTAATGGTCCCATTTTGTATAATAAAATGCTGGATGTTCACAAATATATTCAATTAGCATTGATTAACATTGAAATTGTAATGAAAACAGAGAAACTTAAACAGAGGGTTACCAGCTTAGTGACGTCCTCGTCGTCTGTCCAGTGGTAAAAATTAAGACCTTCTTTCCAAAATAATCTTGGTATTAGATCGAAACTAGATGCAAATGTAACTAAACTAAACATAGAGATGCCTGAGCAAATCACAACTATAGAAGATGACAACTTAGTCCTATTAAAAAAAAGCATATAAAAATTGTGAAATATGACCAAAAATCTTAATTGAAAGGGGGATAAAAATTTGAAGACAATCGATTCTTAGGAATAGCGCATTTTATCTACAAGATAAGGGGGGAAAATTCATATGCGTGTTTATCACAAAGAAATTTCAAAAAAAATTCATAGAAAAGAGCAAAAGTTATCAGATTTTTGAAAGTCATCGACATTTAAACAATTCCATTTTAGACACAACTTTTATTTTAATATAATTTTTTTTTTTTTTTTGTAATTTTATTTTTGGAAACTACATTCTCTGTGGCAAAAGTCTTTCCCAAGCAGTTGATTCGCAGGCCCTTACCTCCAATTCATTAACAAACATATCTCTTTATATGCCTGACTTTCGGACTTTCGTCGTATCCCTTTGACTTTCATCGCTCCTACTTATGACACTATTCTGGGGTGTTCCTGTTAGTAAAAGTACTTTGCTATGAATTTTAAAGAATATTAAAATAAAATATGTAATAATTTAATATTTTGCTAAAGCGTTATTTATATATCATACTACCGATAACAGTACAATAAAGTTTGCTAAAATAATTCTTAATGTATCTTCTTATGTTAGTGTCTATTCTGTTTTGTAAGTTCCATTTTTTTTTTCTCTGATACATTCTTTTATGGAGAAGATAAAAATAAGTTGTGCCTTTATCACAAAAGTAAATGAAATTTATGTAAAATATATAACTAAAAACATTCTTCCATTTTTCTCCTTTATGTCCATTTTTAAATTTTTTACAGATATCATTACTCTAAAAAGTTGAAGGTTTACCATTCAACTAAAAAAAATTGTTTCTACTTTTTTTCAGAAGTTCACACATTTTTAGAAAAATATTATATTTAATCAAGTATTCAAATATTTCTCACATGCAAATAGAAAGCTTTCACGTTTATTTGTTTTTTTCGGTTTAAAAAAATTACTAATGAATTAAAATTTATTCAATATAACTTTTCCATTCGTATTTTCCAGAAAAAATTAAATATGTAATAAAAAACATTGTTTATCTCATTCATTTTTTATTAATGTTGGAATTAAATCTTTTTTAATTCACTTTTGCATTGTTAGAACAAAATCTTTTCCCAATCACAGCTAGTCATTGAATCCCAGAAAATTGTAATGTTTATTTATTGGCATTTGTGAACGAATTTTTCGAATCACTTCATAAAAATACAAAATATATTATATACAGTTAAAATTATTTCAACCTTTTTTCATTATTTAATTTTATTTAAGAATTGCATTCATTTTTTGCACATTTTTCTAGGATTATTTTTTAAATTAGAGAGCAGAAAAATGACCGCTTAGAAATCGCAAGTATAGATGGCAGCACAAACATAAAACTAGTCATTTTATTTCCTTTACAAATGTCAGTATCGTTTCAAAATAAAAAGAATGAATATACAACGCCATCTGCCGAAATGCGGGGCAATAAAAATTTTTTTAGCCTGTGCTAGAATTACAGTGAATATTTCTGGAATACATTTTATTTTTACTTTTAGCAAAAAAAAAATTTCTTCCATAAATTTTTAAAACAGATAATTTTTTTTAATTTATAAGATATTTAAACATAATAATTTTTCCTCATCAAATCTTTTATTTTTTTTTTTATCTCTGTAAAAAAAATCAAATTATAACGTTTGTGCGGTAAATTATAGTAGGTATTTCTGGCATAAATTTTATTTTTACTTTTAGGAGAAAACAAAAACAAAAAAATCCTTCGGTAATTTTTTTAAAATTTATATAATAATTAAACATTATAATTTTTTTAAACTGATTTTTTTAAAAAATTTTTTTACTTCCTTGTAGATTTTCTGAATTTTATATCAATCATTTTGAATGCATTAATCAAGTAATATTATTAATAGGCGAACTAGAAAAGACTTTAAAAAGAAACTTCATGAAAAAAAAAAAAAAAAGAAATAAGTTATTTATTTCGTGAGTTATTAAGTCTTATGTTATGGCGTAAGTTATATCAGTCTTGTGTTATTGAAAGCAATTTTACCCTCTTAAGATAATCATCTTTTATCTGTAGTAAGGAAAAGGTGATAAATTCAAATACATATGTTACAATTAATCTGATTAATCAATTATCATAAGAAACCAATTAATCACATTGATCTCAACGTGTATATATCTATACATAGTATAAAATGAAGTCTCCTGATCTCCTGAAAGTGTTTGTATGTTTGAAACACAAAAACTCGAGAAATGGTTAACGGATATTGGAGATATTTATGCCATTTTGTAGAGCATTTATTGGGGAAGGTTTTAGTACGTTAAAGTTATATCAAAATAAAAAAGAAGTTTTATAATCGCGGTATTAATTATTGCGCGCATGCGCGAAAACCTCAAACTGCGCATCTGCAAATAGCAAGCGCTGTGGTATGCATATGCGATACATTTCTTTGTCTACCTCTGTTTGTTAGTCAATCACGGCTGAACGGCCGAACGGAATTGGATGAAATATAGCACAGAAATAGATTATAGTCTGGAATAGGACATAGGCTACTATTTATTCTACTATTTATTTTTATTAATTAAAAACTAACTTTCTCGCCAAAAATCTTTTCATTTCCCCACCTCCAAATAAGTAAGGCTTCAGTCTTTTTTTTCCCTCACACTAACGAGCTTAAGCTTAACATTTTTTCGACCGATTATTTCGATTCTATTTTATTTCGTAGTGTCTGATGCATTTAAAATTAAACATTGTTAATTAATCGATCCTTCGGATTCATTCTAAAGTACTTTTAAATTAAAATAAAACAGAATAGAAGAATCTGCATTGCATTACCCCAACTGGCGTAGAAAAATCACGCATTTGCGTTACTCCAATTAGCGTTGAAAATTCACGCATGCGTAGTTTGTTCTTACTGTTGACAACTGTGTTTTTATTTTAATTAAAAGTTTAAAAATTAAGTGTATTATACTGTTGTAGCTATCTCAATCGATAAATAAAATAGACTTGATTTTTAAAAAATATGGACTTTATTTGAATCTTCTACTTGCCCAACTCCGCAAGGACCGCAATATAGCTCTAGCTGTAGCTTCCTCGGACATTGCTGCAACTTTGTTTAACGGTGGCCGGACGGCAATGTTGCACAAGCATGCATTAGAGACGTTAAACCGCAACCTGCAAGACATCCACGGCAACCAGTCGGTGATGGGCGGCGCTGTCGTTTTGCTCACAATGACCTGTTTGCAATTTTAGTGACCACTTGCGGACTATCAAACCCCCTGCAGTTGTGGGATAAGTTCAAGGACGCTTTATCAGAAGATATCGTGCATAGGCTGGATGGCACACTCACAATGACCTAATCATTAACGGAGCTTAGGTATTGATTGAGGCGCAAGATGCTTAGGTCAGTTCTCATACATATACATCAAAATTTCACGCGAACGAAGTCGCGGGTAATAGCTAGTATATATATATATAAGCAGGGATTAATTCTTTGGCATATTATATATATATATATATATATATATATATATATATATATATATACTTCAGCAATGATTGGACTAGATCTAGTTATGCTGTTCATATAATTGTTTATTCACGTCTATATACACATGAACGAGATAATTCAAACAACTTCTGAGATCTTTAAGGATGTATCAGTTTTAAGTTGAAGAAGGCAGACAGACAGAAATTGCGCCATAACAAGGATTCGAAGACAGTTATTTTTCATCTCCTTCTTTAAAAGTAGCTTTAAAAATGGCACAAACTAGCTAATATTAAAAATTATCACCTCTGAAGACTACAGACCGATTTATGCACCCGCTCATTAATCATTAATGAAAGAGGGGGGGCGCAATGTTAATAACATTTTAATGTTACTACATTTAATGTACAAGTTATCTAGAGTGGAAAAATCAAGATATACAGATATCCGAGAATTCTCCAAGACATTTCAAAATTATGTAAAAGAATAATGAAAAATGATGACAATTTTTCGTTGCTAGTAATATGTTATAATCAAGTTTTATCAAGTATCATTATTTCACAGTACTGTTATTTCTCAAAATCCAATAAAAAGCACTGTGTATGAAATTATGAGGATTTAATGAAAAAATCTTACTGAATAGTCATACTATGTGATTTACAAAATAAAATTCCGTAGAATTTTCTTCATATGGTGTTAAGGAAACACCGTGTTTATCAAATACCTTGTAGTAATTTGCAGGGCTTAAAACAACATATCACAATTGCTATTCAGTCGGTAACTCCTCGTGTACTTGCAAATTCATATTGAATATCGCTTGAAAATACTAAGTTCAATCAAAAGATCTCACATTAAAATTTGTTAAATTTAGTAGTTTTAGTGTGTGTAATTAAAAGCATTCTGTTTCTCTTTCTTGTAGTTTTTACTTAACATAATTTTGCAATCTCCCCATCATTTCACGAACACCCTGTAATTTCCAAAACAGGCTTATTTGGAAACATGAGTATAGTGCTGAAAAAGTGTTCATAATGCACTAATCCAAAGTTATACCGAGGTTTAATTGTAGATGATTATAGCGAGGCAGTTTCAAAAACTCTTAGGCGTAAACACTTCAAGCTGGGGATCGCATTTGTTTGAGGATTTTTCAAAATGCAAATTATCACTGGGAGCTGCGAGGCCCTAAACTTGACGCCAAATACAAATCTGTTGTACAATTTCATATTACATTTACGTCTTAAAATGGAAGGATAATGACTTGTATTCCCCTGTTGTGATGTGAGACAACAACATACACGCATGCATGAGTTTCTGCTTACATGACACCCTTGCTTAAGTGTTCTTGCGCAATATTGATTTGCTTTAGCGTGCGTAGTCATCGTGAAGTTTATCATCAGGAATTTTTAAGAAACTTGCTGTATATGTTTAAAAAGGTACTTAGAAGTGATTTTCAAGAAATTGTATGTGGAACATGCTTCTAATAAATAAGTTAACGAATCGCAACTGTTTTGCCGTTAAGTGTACTGTTTACAGCAAGAACCATTTTATTTATGTAAGGCATATTGTTTCAGGCTATATTTACAAAAGGACATCAATTCAAACCATTGGATTTTACAGCTTTAAAAAAAAAAACTATCTCATCAAGATATCTGACGATAATATTAAAATGACAGTGTGCAGTTCAAGTGTTGTAAATGAAAATGTTTTTTTTTTTTTTTTTTTTTTTCCTAGTTAGCATGCCAGAATACGAATAAAAAATCTCTTATATCTAACAAAGAAAATAAAACCTTACATTCATTCAATTCCATTTTGACAAAAAGTGTTATAGAAAAATTTGTCCAGGGGTGTATGGTGAAAAATTCAATAAACTCAATAATGGATCGTGACGTTTTATTCTACGAAATACAAATACATAATAAAACATAGCCAAAGCATGCACAAGAACAATATTTACAGCGAACAGCAGAACACAAGCAGTTAATCGCTATTAAACCGCAATCGCACAAAGCGCTCATAGAGAATTCATTCAATTACTCTCTCTTTCGACGCGTTTATTCAACTAGTACTATTTGTTTCCAAGTCATTATTTCGGAAGTTAGATTGACTATTATGTTTGCATAATTCACGTTTTAATGATATATTGCATCTTTAAGCACTATTTTCTCAAATTTAACATTTTAGTCAAATCTTTTTTCATAAAAAATCTTATAAGTTTTTAATAAATTTTGAAATTCAAATTTTATTTAATAATTTATCAATTCCTAAACTATATTTTGCTCTTCCTAAACTACAAAATAAGCAATTTATTCATTTAGAATGATTTAACAAATTATTTTAATGATTCACAATGCAAAAAAAAAAAAAAATATCAGTTGAATCCCTATATTCAAAGACAGGAAAGAAATAAGCTTATTCCTCAATTCAGGAACTAGATAATATATTTATTTTATTTGCAGGGTTCTGATCAAAATATTTGATAAATTTCTGACCTGAAAGGTTTTTGCTTTATACCTCCTTTACATTAAAATAATAATAATAATAATCTTGAACGTAATCACTTGCTTTAAAAACGTTTAATAAAAGTACTGTCCATGCAAATCTATTAAATGTTGCAAGTAACGGAGATTTAAAATATTACAATTTACGAATTTAAATAAATATAATTAAAAACTATTTTAATGAATATATTTCTAGCTATTAATGGTTATTTTATTTCATTTCATTTATTTTTTTACCTCATTTTTATTATTCAATGTCGAATAGCATTATCTATTGTTTACCAACGGATTCTAAAAACCTTCGATATTTTTGCGTATGCGTTAGGATAAGTTTAATTCGATAAAATAGGGTTGAGAAGAAATATGAAAGGATTAGATGATTACATTTAATAACAAAGTAAATTCCGGAAATGCGCACAACTTTCCGTGTCTCACTCCTTAGTGAGATAGAATCGTCAAAAAATGGTTGTCTCAAGATACTGAAAGGAACAGTAACTATCTAAACAATTTTTAGTGTTGTTGTTTTCTGCCTTCAAAAGTATAATTAGTCAAGACTAATAACAATAGGCGAAAATTAATAGTAATTCGCATTGTAAAAATATTATGACATTAAATAACGAATTCCAGTCGCCAAGTGCTCTCTGAGAAACAAACCATTATTCTTCATTGAACAATAACCACAGCAAACATCTGGAACTTCTTCAAAACCATTTTTAGAAACAGAAAGGAACTTAGTCAATGACCCTCTCACAGAACAGGCGCCTACAAGTTCAAGGTGAAGATTTACTTTCCCCAGCAAGTGAAAGGGAAGGCCGACTTTCGTTTTCTCCGAACTACGACAGGACACCTCGGGCGCAAAACTAACTGCTTATTGATGGAGTACGTGGAAGGGCTCATTTCCCCTAGACCCCGGTTCTTTTTAAAGGCGGGTGCGGCTGAAAGACCTCTTCTCAAGAAACCACGTGCACTAGGTTGCTCTTCAAGTGGAGGAAGCTGAAAGTGTTCTAGTTATTTGAACTTAGAGATTCAAGGTGTCTCCGGAAAAACCACACGATATAATTTTTTTCTTCAAAACTTTTAAGAGCGTCTTTGCATAATACGTAATAGCTCCTTTTTCAACGAAATATAATCTATTTAGCTTTCAAAGAAAGTAAACGGTCTAATTATTTCAAGGAATTAATAAAACTGAAAGGTCGTCTTTACATAATTAACATCGTCGAAACACTATCGTTTTCACTTTAGAAGAACTTGGGGAAAAAAGAAACATAGTAACACTGGAGTGGTCTGTGTGTTTTTTAATACTTCGCGACACAATTATTTTGAGCCTAGTTTCGTATTATAGTTAGTGCCGGATTATTAAATAGGCAAAGTAGGCAATTGCCTAGGAAGCCACGAGCTCTGAGATATTTTTACAATATTTTGAAAGTGATTTAACTTCAAGCTTTCGTTTGAACGTTTTAAATCAGAAAGTCTGTTTATCCAAATTAAAATCAAGAATTGTTTAAATTAATTTTGAAATGTTTTCTCATAAAAATTATAATTAATTATTATTTGCAAGTTTTATATTACCTTATTTTATAATTCTAAAAAATATATATATTATATAATTTTTTTAAAAAATGTCAAATTTTATTATTAAATATTATTTAGATTAAGAAAAGAGAAGTATTGCAATTTTTTTTTATTATTTTGTTTAAAATTAATTTTAAATTACAGATATGCATTTCTTTTATACGCTAGGTACTGAAACAAACTTTTTAGAAAATAATCTCTCATCAAGTATTTTTTGGTTTCAATTTGTCAAAATTTACAGCTTAATGCTTCTTCTTATATAGATATGAAATTAAATTTCATAAAAGAATATTTGGTTTTGAAAGTTCAGAAGGAAAAAAGATTACCAAATTTGCATTGTCTATGGGTGTCTAAAGCCCTGATTATAATGAAAAAAAAATCGCAAATACATTTGGAACTATATATATCATTTTAAATTCACCCAGCGAATTGTACTTCTGAATTATCGCGTTCGTAAATGCAAGAATTTTAAGATTGGCAGACAGTCAATATTTTAATGGATTCGGTCCAAAATTTAATACAATCCAATAATCCATATAATAATAAACAAATATAAAATTTTTTGTTTATCCGTTACCATCCACATGCATGAAAAACTGCGGGAAAGTCTGTTAAATGCATTTTCGCCAGAGTTTCAGAGGAATCTGCATTTTTGGTATAAAAACTGTCTACCATAATTTTCTACATCAAAATTTCAGTTTCATGTTTTTTTTTCAGGATTAGTTTGTTCTTTACTTTGCCCTCTTTTTTAAACAAAAGTGTTAAAAAAAATCGGCACTTTTAGTATAAATTTCATTTTCTATTTCCGTCACTTCGATACACCACTTCCCCACAATCATATATATACATGACAAAAACTCTGTAAACACGAATCTAGTATTTCAATCTTATTACTGTCGTTTTTCGAATAATAAATACCAATAATAAAATTAAAACTAAGATTTAGCTTTAGATGCAGCCATGACTCTGCAAAATAAGAACCAAACCAAACCAAAGCAAAATAAGAAAAGCATTATTTTCAAGCAAATGCTTCATGCAAAAACATAATACATCAGACAGATTATTTGTGAAAACATTTGCCCAAATTTGTGACCATATATTTTAGGTGTCTCCATAAATACCTTAGGTGTATCCTAATTATAACAAAGGGCGGGGGAAAAAAATCAGTATTTGCCTTTATAGTCACTATATATCTTAACAAAGCTCTCCTATTATCTAAGCTTGAAACACCACCCACACTTTCAGTAAACCCAATGAAAATAATGAAATAAGTGAGTAATGTAAATATTTCAGAGCGAACATTGCAACTGAAGAATCTATTTTTTGAATCTAATGCTGAACGCTACATTCCGGATTTAGGAGTCAAATCCAGATTTAAAAAACGTTATTATTATACTCACAATTGAATAAAATTAAAACGAATCATTGAGTGGCCATTGTTATTATTAGTTTGCAAAGCTATTTGACGTTTTATATCCGATTCAATAACAACTTTCTTTTTGTAACTTAGTTTCTACAATTTGAAAATATACTGAAAGTCATAGAAAGTCGTATTTTGAGAAGGTATTGATTCAAAACAATATTGCATTATTATAAGATTTTTTTTAAAAAAATTGAATGTATGAATTCTATTTTTTTTTTTTTACTTTAGGTATGATTAAACTAAAATGCTGTATTTTATAGTGTCCAATGACAATCTTAAATTTATATGTATTTTAAATATATATGGATGAAATATGGACTCTTGATACAGGAACAAAAATTGATAATACGATTAAAAAGATTTAAATAATGGGATTCAATGCATATAATTTAAACTTATTAATAACTTTCCCTATATTCTCTTAAAAATATTAATCAATACTTTTTTTGTTAAATACAAAATCTTAATGAGTGAATTACATTATAATTAGTTCCCTCTTTCCCATCATTTAGCAGCAAAGAATAATGAACTGGCAAGAATAAATCCAGCCGCTTGTTTTATTATTTTTATTTCCCGGTAAGAAGGACATTCTTTAAATTTTCTCGAGAAACAGTTGTTTATTTTTTCCAATGTCTTCTTGTCTAAGGGAAGTAAGACAAACCTTTTTATACGTCAATAAATGCTTTGATTCAGCATTGAATTTGCGGTAAATCCATATATTTGAAATGGGATAAATTTCTATTTACCTAATCAAGTTCTAAAAGTGTAAAATATAAAAAATTGAATCGCTCTTAAGAACTCAACCATCTGAAATGTAACTTACATTCATATATTTTAGAAAGCTATCATCATCATCCGACTTCCATTAAAATTTGACAATTATCAGTTTTTTAAAATTATGTATGAAAAAAAAAGGTTAAATATCAGTAGCAATGTAAGCAATTTCTTTAAAATAAAAGTTTATTGTTTGTTAGCTTAAATAAATATCACAAGATCCGTGTGTAATTAAATAAAAGCACGTATAATCTTTAACGCGCTTACTGATCTAACATCTTATAATCATATGCTCATTCTAATTTGCAGCTATACGGATCAATAGCTACATACGAGAATAACAACCTCGATCTGAATACCTATGAATTGAAAAACAAATGGAATCCCTAGAAATAATCAGTTAAGAGGGAGAAGGGAATCCGTCAGTCCTAAAATGTGTTTGGAAATAAAATATTTGATATAAATAAATTATCTATCTTCTTCTTGAAAGTGAAAGATCTGTTAGATTCAAGGAAAAGAAAGGTGTGTTAAAGAAGGCTTGTATTTTTTCAATTTATAATTCGATAAAAAACGATTCCAGAATACGATCCAGAATTGGATTAGACATGTGTGACTTTCAAAATCTACAATTTCAGAAGAAATCTGTCCAAATAAGCTATTATTTGGAAAGACCATATTCTTTATCTGGTATATCAATCTTAGTAAAATATTCTCAGATATAACATATTATATTCTCACCCATTAACATTTTAAGCAAAATAATCCCCACTTTTTGCGATTGAAACTTGCCTGTTTAGGAAGATTTCAATATCACAATCTTAGAAGCTTTCATACCTTTTTAATATCCGCCTTTAAAAAGAGCCATCAATCAATATGCTGAGCTTTCTCTAATTGCACACTGCTCGATTTAAAATGAAAAAATTCATTACACTGCCGTCAGCTGTTGTTGATGACGAATGGAATTTTCTTTTTCTTTAAAATCTTAAGTGAAAAGAATGTTTTACAAATTATGATTAGCAGAACCATGCATAAGAATTTAACATGCATAAGAATTTAACATGCATAAGAATTTAAATTTCAGAATTTGTTCAGTAATTCATTTGTTAGTTCAAAATATTTTTAAAAAATCTAATTATTTATGTTATTTAAAGCCTTCTTCCAACTTAAAAAAAATATACCTATCGCTATCCGTTTTATTATCCCCACTTAGAGATTCACTCTATAGATTAATGAATTTATTTTGATACTAAAATGAATGTTTAAGTTATCCCTATCAGTGTCTTGTGATACGATTTATTTCCCCTTATTTCTTAAATAAGCGGCACACATTCAACTTGGGATATTGAATTTTATTTTGCTTCGCTTAAGAACCCCAAAAATATTTGATATATTTAAGCACATTCTTGCTTCCCTACCCCTACCCCCTCACTTGTTAAATTAGCATATTCGATGCTGCAAGTATTCCGCTCAAGGCAGTGAATGTGTAAATTGACACTAATTACTTAATTACAGCTTTCAGTATCGACCGTTATATAACTGGATGCATTTGTCAGATACATCATTAAAAGTGAATTAGTTAAATTTATACCGAGCATCAGATTTCTTATCTGCAATTATTTCAGGCTACTTTGCATTCACTTCACATCTTTATAGTTCGGAGAAAAAAATTATTTTATCGATAGAAAGTCATGTTGAAATGTTTCTACTTAGCATGCTTCCTTTTAGCATGGGTGGAAAAGAATAAGGGAGTGGGGGAGACGTATTCTGTGTAAAGATTCGAGTTAATTGTTGCGAAATGGTGAAAGCTGGTTTAAGGTCTTGCAAAGCTTTTAGAGGAAAAGCAATGACTTTGAACTTTTTCCTTGCTTTTTCAAAAATTCTCGGAATCGACTTTTATGTTCGTCTAAGGTTCATCACTTCAGATATCATTATTATTATTACTATTATATTTGTTGACTCTCTTAAGGAAAATTCCATTTTACACGTGTTGATATTAGTAATATTCTCCAAATGCCCTTTTAAAATTTTCATTTTTGAATCGAATTGTGCAATATTCTAATTTAAAACAACAAATAATCAAAATTGATTATTTATATGTAAGGAGAATTGTGTTACAGCATGAGTTACATTTGGCTTAATGAAATATAAATAAATATAATGAGAGATTTCAATATTTAAGAATTCTTTTCGTCTAAAAAGTCTTTTTTTTTTTTTTTTTCTTCTTCTTCTTCTTCTTCTTTTTCATCTTTTTCCAAGTTGAATATTGCAAAATTCAATTCAAAAATGAAAATTTTCAAATTTTTCAGAAGAAAATCAGAAGGCAATACAAATTCGTAGCTTGTTTCGATAGCTATTATATATATCGCCTTATACTATCTATTGGTTGAAATACACACAATGCAATAACAAAATTAATTACCAGTGAGTTCCTTATGTCTGATTTGAAGTATGTATTTTATAACTGTATTTATAAAGATGCATTTTACATTACATAAGCATGTGTGTGTGCGCATGTAATAAAAATATAATGTTACATAAGTAAATGATTCGACTGCATAAACGAAACTCTACACTTCTAATAGCATTTAATAATAAATATGCATAATTTATTTAAATGACGCGTGGCATACAAGGGATGCATTCTATTTAACACATAATATTATTACTTTTGTTGTTTTTCTCTCTTTTTACTAACACAAATTATTAAAGAGTAAAGTAGAAAAGCATTATTATTTTTTAAATAGTAACTACTTTTCAATATTTAATCAATAGCTCCTTCATGCAAAATTCATTATGTGCTTAAAAATATTGGAAATAAGCACTCTTTTATTTAAAAAAATCCTTCAGTTTTTTTCATAAGTTTTTATTAAAAAAATCATTACTCTGTTTTTTTACACATTGTCCCAACTCTGCTTATGTGTTACAAATTAAGGAAAACTGATAAATGAGTTATATGTCACTGCAATCAAATTCCAATATAATACAATAAATAAAACGCCTAATATACCTTGAATCTTTCATTTCTGATGTATTTTCAAAGGTAAGCTTTGATCATTCTAACATATCTTGAAAAATCAATGCAATAAAACCAACAGAATTTCTGTCACTTTTATTTTCGATAATAAATATAAAAGTTAAAAAAACCCGCATCTCTTTTAAAAAAAAGGGTGGGCAGAATGGTAAGAATTTATTAACATGTTAGCTGTCGCTCACGCCCATTGACTCACACCTGTAATTCATCTACTAAATTAGATGACCCCTTCTCTACTACAATCAGAAGATAATAGAGAAGAGTCCATCTAATTAAATAGTGGACATAAATTGAAGGCGTGAGTCATGACAGTGAGCGTGTTCACCGGAATGTAACATCAAGGCTTAGACAATTCATAAAAAAGATTATTAATTATTAAAATAATATTTAAGAGAAAATAATTAAGAGTTTTTAAGGCAATAAGAAATCTCCAGTGTAGAATCTTATTCATTTCCTCTTGTACATTTTAATCATTACATGAAAGAAATTATTTAACAAAGTAAATATCTCCATGTAAAACATGCATTTTGTTTCGCTACTCAAAACTGTCAATAAAAAAACCTTATAAATAAAAATATAATACTTATAAATAAAAATGGAACAGTTCTCGAAAAAACAAAAACATTCAATTTTACGCGGCGTTTTTGTAAATTTAGAAAAAATATGTTTGCATGATTCGTTTCTTATAATTTTTTGGCTGGTGAATAATATAAAAAAAATGGGAAAAAGATATTGCGAAAGTTGTGTTTATCCTAGAATTTATTTATAACACTTTTGGGACCACAAATCGCATTTTAAAAAGTCGTATTTAAGCTCATTCTCAAATCGTAATTTCTCAAATTGATAGCTCCAATGATTCGCTTCTCCAAATTCTTATAGTTTTATCAAGTGAAAACATGATGTTGTTTTGGTTAGAGAGTTTTGAAGCTTGAAATCGCGTAAGCAATGAATACTGAAGCTCGAAGTCGCAAGCAATGTATATTGAAGGTCTAAATATAGCATAGGGCAATAAATAAAGCATAAATGGCAATTTTCATCATCCTTTTTTAATCGAATATATTTTTTTACCTGCTTTTGCCAGTATTGCATTATTATTATGTATGCTTCTTTGAAAGCAGGTGCGTTTTTAAAAAGTTGACGTCGAAGTAGGACATCATAGCTGTAATTTCATTTCAAAATCGATCGAGCTCCAAAACTTCGTTTACCAGCTAAAAAAATTAAAAATAAAAGTTAAAAAAAATTATATA
>JAPMOR010014233.1:307951-371274 GCA_026543865.1 Argiope aurantia
AGAGAGAGAGAGAGAGAGAGAGAGAGAGACGATCTTGATTGTTTCAAATCGGTTTAAAATGGTTAATGACTTAAATGAATTAAGACAAACAATGACTTACAAACTAATAATGTTCTTACATGATAACTTGAAATTTGCGATCGTAGATTTAATGAAAAAAAAATTTTTAAATTGTATTTGAAACTACTCGATTTATATTCATTATTTAATTTTTTTTTAACATTTGTTAATGAATTTTGCTATGAAATTTTGCAGCTTTTCTACGATAAAATTAGGCTGAGAATTTAGGAAATACGCTAAAATTAGGCTGAAAGTTGAGGAAATATGCTAAAATTAAATTTGAGAAATAATCATATGTCTCCAAACTGATCTACACATACTTAACTAAAATTGGTTGATCTTATTTCGAACTTACCGAAATTTGGTTTTAAAAAAATCGATATAAATAATCTATTAATATCGTTAACTATTAATCATTATGGTACAAAGTTTGATTAGATCTATAATTTGAACGTTCCAGGGGGCGAGCCCTCTACATAAATATAAAAAGTAGCTTTTATTTCTCAGGTCACTGTATAAAATATATATTTTTAAGAGATTAATTATTAAAATTAAGCTGTATTGGAATAAATGCTAATAAGAAGAATTATCTTAAATAGTTTTTATTTAAAAAGGAATGGAAACTAATAATCATAAAACACAATAAGAATTATATTCCGATTTCATATTTATATACCTAAGGAATCAACTGGGTGACTTGAAAGTAAATTAAATAAAATTGACAATATTTTAATTGAAATCTTTATATTTTTAATTCAAAACTACAAAAACAATATAGAGATAAAAATAGTTGAAATTTAAATATTAAACTGAAAGTCTGTTTCATCCCTTCATTGCATCATTGCTGTCCGAGCAAATATGTTGCACTTTTAAGCACATAAATTTGCAAACACATAAATTTCTGAATTGCAAATATGCTGCAAACACATAAATTTCTGGTAATTCTAAACAGTTAAATCTAGTGACTCTAATATTCTTGTCATTTTGGCAGAATTGCATCGTTTTTATCTGATAACATATCACTCACTTCTTCAAAATCTAGTTCTGTTTTTCTTTTCAATATTTTAAGCTTTAGTTCATTTCGTAATGGTTTGGACTGTCTTCGCTCAACATACATTTCCTAAGTGCTTGCTAGAAGCGTTGAATATTTAAATCTAAGTAGCTTTTCTGTATTGGATATCCAATTAAGAATGTAGCTGTTGATTGCAGCTACAATATTTTTTAAAACAACAAATTAAAAAAAAAGAATAACAGTCCCGTGTATCTCTGAAATGCGTAATAGATTCGCAGAGTTCTATTTGCGTCTCAAATTCCAAACGTTGACTAAAACTTCTTCGAAAGGAACCGCAAGAAAATATTTTTAAATGAATAGATTACTTATTCTCTTGTTCAGGAGCTACAGAACATATTGAGAAATTATTATACCAAATTTCAAGAAAAAGTGTGCATTAGATTTTAATTTATGAATTGTTTCGTAAAAAAATTCTACAAATATTAAAATTTTAGAAAACTCCTTCTAAGAATGGAAAAAAGAAAACATTAAAAGGTATGAAAATGCAAATATAAAAATCAGTGCAACTTCTCATAGAATAGATTTAGAAACAAATTCTAAAGGTTTTATAAAGAAACGGTAAAATTAAGAATATTATTTTTTTAATCATATTTTCACAAAAAAATCGACTTTTCAACGTAATTACCTACCATAATTTGCTGTAAAAGCTATATTAAGTAATTAGTTATATGAAAGCTATGAAATTAATGAAATATAAAGCTGATCAAGCCTCGAAAAATAATCTGACATACTTTTTCAAAGCGCAGTTCAAATTAACTAAAAAGAACAAAATTGGTAAAAGAAGTAAATTATATATATATTTTTAAAAGGTATGCAGATAAATGTTTATAAGGAAAAGAGTTCTCCATGGTTTTACAGCATTTTTGTAATATATTACATTATTTCTGAGAAATAAATAAAAGAAGGAAAAAACGAGGAATAAACAAAAACGTTTTTGAATATAATGCACCACCCTCCTCTTCTTTTAAATATCTTATCTTAAATTATATATTATCACGCCCATGCACACAAAAAATAAAAATTTTGATTTTTAACTATTATTGAATGGAGATCTTATTTTACACTAAAGCCCCAAGTCAAATTTCGCTTTTACCAAATATTAAAATTTTTCTATTTATGAAAATAGAATAAGAATAAAGAAAGAAGCCTTTTTAAACAATGTTAAACAATATTTTGAAAGATAATACATTTAATGAAACGTTCTCAGGCATGGTCTATTCCCAGTATTAAGCATCCGCATGTAAAACATCTGAGTAAAACGTTACATATATCTATTAAATCTAAAGATTTTGGTGTTGGGAAAAAAAAAAGAGAATGAAGATCTTTGAATTGAATAAATAAAGGAACTTTTGACTGCAAATTCGATTAAAATACCTCTTTCAAAACAAGAATGCAAATTTTACCTGAATGATACGCGACGGAAAAGATCCCAATGTAGGCAACGTGCTCCTTATCATAAAGGCGGCTTAGTGACCAACTGCCTTAGCTACTTGGCCCTTGACCACTGTATAGTCTGAAGAGAGAGACGCACTTCCGTTCGCGCATATTAATCAGCTTCCAGCTCGTTTCCCTCGAGATGCACGGATCCTACGCAATTGCCCGTGAAAGAAAGAGAAAAAATGTGTAACCTGAAGAGTGCGAAATGCGATGGTTTCTGTCTCGGAATTCTTTAGATTCGATCAACATATTCTTTGGTCGTAAAATATACTAGAGAATATGTCTTCAAAATAAAAGATATCACTAATTTGCATTAAAGTTTTGTGGTGCATTATCTAGATACATTTTGTTGCTAAAAGTATGGAACCTCATTTTATTAGATTCTGTCCATTCAACAGCATTATATTTTAGGCTAGAAAGGCTGATAAATACATACTTTAATCGATTTCTTAAATTTCATTTTAGAAAAATCAGCGTTATCATTCAATAAATTAACTTTATTTATCTCAATATTCTAAATTACGGTTCGTGTTCTAAACTTTTCTAACTAGAACAACTTCTTTTTTACTGTTTCATCTGCAATGCTTCTTCATTTTCGGCAGCTTTCCGTTTCTTTTCTCTCTCTCTCTCTCTCTCTTTCTTTTTTCAGGAACAACTGTTTCCTTTCCTTCCTTTCTATTGTTTATTACGGTCATTAATAATTTTCTTAGGAATGTTTCGTCACAGCATGTGCTTTTCAAAATTGCATCTTTTATTTCTATAATTTTGGAGTTATCTAAGATAATAATGCCTAATTCTCTCTAACTTTAACCTTCTTTTCTTCCTTTAACAAGATACTCCATTTTTAAAAAGGCGCTAGAATACAACAGCGTAAAAATTCAATTCTTGGAATTCATTTAGAATTACAAGGCAGTGATTTGTACTCTAGGTCAATCAGCTTACATTTCAATTTAGTAAGTATTTCCTATCTCTTCGAAATTTCTGTCAAATGTTTCGTAGAAACTCGAGTTGGGAGTCAATTTTGATAGCCGTTTATAAAGAGAATAGCTTCAATACTTGCTATTAAACCATTTCAACTTCATCATCGCATCTTTTATACATTTCTTCATATTTTTAATCTTTTGTACAGAGTACATTTCAAATTCTATAATATAGTAAAAATCTAATTTGTACACGCCACCTTATTCGTATCAGACTAGGGAACACGTCTGATTTCCGGTTTGTTGTCTAGAATGTTAACTTCTTATGAAGCTCTTAATCGAAGAACATGAATTCATTTAGACGCAAATTTCATTTAAATGCAAACAGACAGAAATGTATTTCATCTTATATAAAAGTTGCGTTATTAGAGAATCGTATCATAATTGAATAGTTTTGTAAAAAATTGAAAAAGGAAAAGCTTAGAGCATCTGCTTTGTGATATATTGGAACCATGTTATATGATAGTAAGTCTTATAAGAGTGCATATAACACAAGAGTGCATATAACACAACTGTAAGACCGAATTTTAAAATTCAGAACTTGATGTATCAAAATAAATTAAATAAAAATTCCATATTCTGAGTAATTTGTATAAAATTATAAGTATTCTATAAAAAAAATGCAGAATGCTACAAAAAATCATTTTGTATTCAACACTTTTATTGATATATATTTTTAATTGTGTACTGAATACCAACAGATAATTCAATTTTTAAAGCAATTCTAACATCTTTTTATTATTATTATTATTATTATTATTATTTTAGAAGTAAAAAAAATGTCTAAAACTTCGAATAGATATTGATATCCCTTGAAACGAAATGACAAAAATTATTCTTGATATACCATGTTCTTTGTTATCTCATAAGGATTCTTGATTCCAAAAGCTAAGAAAACTTAAATCACAAATTTAAAAAAAGAAGTTTTGACAACAACAACAAAATAAAGAATCTATTTTATTTTTGTGAAAGCAAACGCAGAACTTGCACATAAAGAAATCTACTGTTTATTGAATCATAATTGTTGTATGCGTAGATCCCTTTCCTTAAATAAATTGTTCAAACCATTTTCGTATCGATTTATCTTCTTTCGTCTTTTTGCATATTATCCACCGTTTCCATGTCACCCGATCTCTCGGATAATCCAGAATTTACTATATATGAGGAATATCTAAGCTTATTAAGCGTTCTACATGAAAACCTGGTTGCAGCTACCACAATTTGTGGAACATGTCATCAAAACTCTGTGTCGTAGGATAATTTACAGAAGTAATAATAATAATTTCCCTCTTTAGCTTTCAAAATCTTCATAATGTATTTATTGCTCCTGAATTGTGATATTTTAAACATAGCTTGAAATATCATAAGCATGGGAGTAGCAAAACAGCAAGAGATGGCTTGTCGTTGAGATCAGCGATTTATATGGTTCGTTAATGCATGAAAGCAATTTGTAGAAAGGGAGTAGATACCATTTCGAAAAAGCAATAAGTAGAGTTTAAAAAAAAAACAGTTGAAACTGATTGTACGAAGAAACTTGCTGGATATGCCAACACGCAGTAGAATAATCCTGAATTATTTATTTTAATAGAATTATCTAATCAATAATCGTTGTTTTGTACAATTGAAATTTATATTTTAAACAATGATATCTCAAAGAACTTGTTCTACAGTTTTAAATAACGAAGAAACACATTGTTCTGGCACTCACTGTTGGTGATACAGTTGTTGACAGCTTTCACAGCTTACAGCCTTTTATCTTGAGTTGTTACTGAATTCATATAATTCTTGCAGCGTTCTGTTAGCGATGATTAATTTATGATAATAGTTAAATTTCTAATAAGTATGTTGGAATATCTGCCTTAATGGGATTTCAAGTAAATACATTCAGTTCACAGTTGTTAAAATGTGGTTTTTGTTTTTCCATCACAGAACAATTGTGTCTTTGCAATTACAAAAATTTTAATTGTGTCAGCAATACTGTAGACAATTTAAATATTTATATTAAATATTAGATGGAAAATAAATATCATAGAAGGCATTTGTAAAGTAATTCTGTAAGGGATAAACTAAAGTCCTCTTGTCAAAAGCATAAAATAAATTATCTCTACTAATAATGCCGGTGTTATTACTGATGTTGTGTTGCTGGTTGCGATAGTGTTGGTGCTCCATCAGTCAGACTGATTGACCTGGGATTATTAACGTGATTTATATATATATGCATTGGAAGGTGGGAATGCGGGACTCAGAAAAAATGTATATAAAAAATATTGTATTTTTTTTAAATTTAAAAAATACATCTTTTTAACGATATCAATTTATTCTATACTTTATCATGTTTAATTGTTTTTAAAATCTACTTTAAGTATATTTTATAACAATATATTTAATTGCTGGATTGTAGTTCAATTGTTTTCATTATAGCTATTAATATTTCATTCCTTTTTTGCCCATTGTTGATAATCAAGATATGAATATTCGACATATTTTCCCATGCTAAGTATGCTTAAATATAAATTATGTTTTCAACAAAAATTTCGAAATTGCAATTAAAGTTTAACTTCAAAATTAAGTGATGGCGAAAAATTCTTAAAAGAGAAACTACTTTTAAACACAATTGCTCTTTCCTGTGAAAAAATGAAATATGTAAAAAATATAGGAAAAAAATTAAGGAAATGCACAGCAGGTTGAACAAAAAAATATGTAAGGATTCTAAAATAACTTAAGTCATATGTCTGTCAAAATTTTAAATTTAATAACATGTTTTTTAGATAATCATTAAAACAAGGTTACATAAAATATTTAATTTAAATTTTTAGCAACCATTAATCTGGACGAACTAAATGATCGATTGCAGTGATTAGTGAATAAATAAATCAAAAATTAAAAAAATAAAATGGATGATGGTTGCGAAAGTCTTGATAAGTACTGATTTCATTTTTGCAGATTGATTTGACTTAAATATAATTATAATTCCTATTATGAGTGCGATTCTTCAAAATCCTGTTAATCAGATAATCTATAACTCTAAGGTCAATTATAATTGTAACCCATTTTCTCCAGAAAAATGTTGAGAGTAAAATAAATAAATAAATAAAATTTTGTTTTGCTAATAAGTTAAGGTAATATTGTTTAATATTGCGTCTTTTATGATAGGTTTGAAAATTCAATAATTAATGGATTTATTTTGTTCTTGAAAACATGATTGAACAAAAGAAATGTCAATACAAAAAGAATGGATGTCATATTACGACTTTAGTAAAAAATATTTGTCTTCACATCAGTTTTATCAAAAGAAAAAAAAAAACGTATATATAATTTGGAACAATATTAAATAAAATCTTACTAAACATTTTCACAAATATATTATCACTTTAAAAATTTAACTTAAAATATTTTATGACTTATATCTATCTGAGCAGAATAAAATTCATGATTTACTTCCAATTCATTCATAAAAATCATGATTTATTTATTTATTCAAAACTATTGATTTATTTCCAAAATACTCTTTAATAAAGTATTTTGTTGGAAACCCAAAACTCATCACTCCTCAATCTCAAGAACTTCATTGTTGGTGACAGAAAATGTCATAGCAGATATATTACATCTTACTTGTGATCATTGTAAGTGCATGAGTTACGTGATATTTTATTTTAAATAAATTAAAAATGTACCTATCCTATGTTTTTTCTCTGAATTTATATTACTACTACTGCGTCGATTCAAAGCAAATATTGAGCAATCAGAAAAATAACCGAAATGATTTCTCGCAAGTTTCAGTAATATTTTGTGACGATTTCTAAAAAAATAACGGCTATTTCAGAAAATTAATTTACAAAGAGCAGCTCATTTTTTAAAATGAAAATGCATTTCTCTGATTTATCAAATTAAACTCATATTGCCGATTCCGAGATTTGTATGGACGCTTTCCAATGGTAGATAAGATGGGTGGAAAAAAAATATTTAATGGTTGGTTTGTTTTAGTTAATTTGGTTTGACTAAATCGCGCAAGAATTAGATTTCGCCATGAGACGGAAGTTTAAAACGATGCCTTTAAATTCAATGAGTTTTCAATCAGTTGAAGTTCTGAAAATGAAATATCAATTAGTAAACAATTATATTTCAAATTGCTTATGCGCTTTTCTTCAAGTAAAAAGTTAAAAAAAATGAAAGTATTTGTTAGATTGTTTCAAAAAATGCAAAATACTTATAGGTTTATACTTATTTCGCTTCTTCAAAGATGATGGAAAGTTCTTTCAATATAGAAACAGTTTTGTAATAAATTTTAATTGTTGCTCTATACGAATTTCTTCTTATATAATAAATATATATTAAAAATAACAAGAGAAAATAAATTATACTTGATTTATTTAATGCCCACCATTTAGATTCTGATTCTACTGTTTTTTTTAATTGAAAAATCAAATTATATATTTTTATTAAGATATACAGCTGATAATAAATTCTGCTTAGGAAATTGATATAAAAATGACATTCGAATTAATTTATGCGTATATTATTTTCGTGAAATATTACTTTTCATATGATGCATTGTTTTTTTTAAACTAAAAATAGATCTGTTATTACAGTTAATTAAACGGTCTATATTATTATTCTCACTATTATACCTTATTATTATTATATCTCCTCTGTGGTTTCTATCATATATTTTACTATAAAAATGCATATTAACTCATTTTGAGAACAAAAATCAAAGATTGAAAATCCTGAAATCAAACAATTTAAAGTAATTTTAAGAGCCTTATATAATATCAATAATTTATAATACATAATTCAAACTCTTTAAATGGTATTTTAGAAAAATTAATTGGAATTTTATTAATTGACTTTTTAAATCTTTAATCTCATCAGTTGTTCTTCCGAAATTTTTCAATGGATGTTCATATTCTTGAATTTTAAATATTTGACCACAGAAATTCAGTTAAATTAGTACTGCAACCTTAACAACAAAATAATCATTCTTTTAACGAGCTTATTTCGTAGAAATCAAAGAATGTCGTTAATTAGTTCAAGAAAATGTTAAAAATGAAAGCATATAAATTTGTGAGAGACTAAAAATTACAAATGTATGATAGTTCGAAAAAAATTGCAGTTTCATTACGCGATTACAGCATCATAAATGTTGAGATATACAAAAAATAAAAATAAAGTTTCCTAAAAATTGATGTTTATCCTGCCATTGTTATATATAAAAAAAGTAATTTTTTTTACAACTTAATTTTTTTATTTATTATCAGTTACAACAACTTATATAAGAAAACGAAACCGTCGCAAATAGGTATTTGGAAAATAGTCAAAGTGTCACATAATTTAAAACAGCATAATTTTTTACAGTCTGTTTATTTAGTTATTTATCTTTCTCATCATAAAAAGTATTTAATTAATAATTGCCAAATTATGCTTCTGCTTTAAAAAAAACCTAACAGAAACAACAGAAATTTTAAAAATTTCATAAATTTAAACTTGAAACTAAAACAACACAAATAATATTAAATCAAACTTACCACTCGATTTACCGTTGGACATTGGCAAAACCACCTCGTGCACCGTTTCTGTTCCGTTCATCTGTGTGGGACTCGACGAGCTGATGCGAGTCATACTGTCTTTTAGAGTAATCCACAAATATAAACAAAGCACAGCAGTTACAGAAAATGATCACATGCAACCATTTCTGCTTCACAACGTATTCCAGTCCTCGAAGCAGTCTTAAAAAATGAATTACCAATCGCGAACTTTCAAAAAACAATCAGATTAAAATCGTTTAAAAAGTATTTTCTAACGGTTCTCACTGAACGACCGGAAAATCCAGTATTTTTAGAACGTGAAGTGTCCCTCGTCCGAAATATCTTCGTCAACTAGCAGAAACGAACGAAGGGGATACATACCTCCTTTTGATTGGTCGAGCGGAGGGGGGTGATACTTTCCTATAGGTCATTGGAGCGAGGGTCCTGTGAGTGGTTGATGAGCCGCTCGTTCGTGATTGGTTGGAGTGATCGGGCGGGTTGAAATAGGGAAAGTGGAAAATTCCACTTGCTGGGGTGTTTCTTTCTTTACTTTAAGGCCCCGTTACTTTTCTTTATTCTGCTTTATTTATTTTATTTGAGGAGTTTCTTTCTTCTTTTTTTTCTTTTCTTTCGGCGTTTCTTTTCCTGCTTTGAGAGTTTCCTGGAGTGTACCGTTTCTGGTAACAGGTTGAGAAGAAGTGAATTGAGATGCTTATTTAAGGAGGAGGGAGGGGGAGGCTTAATAGATTTTTCTTTTTGTGTTAATATTTCAACCCCTTTTCGTCTGAATACTCCTATATTTAGCAAATGTATGTTGTGTTGTTCAAATGTTCTTTTAACTCGAAATTAAATTGTTTTAAAGCAAATATCATTTATTTAAATATAAAGTAAAAATAGTTATGATTTTAGTAATAGATTTTAAAGAGAGCAAAATATCTATATTTCTAAAATACAAAGTGAAAAAATGTTGCAAATGAAAATTTTGTCACAAAGTTAAATTTCAAGTAAAGGTATTATGGGTTTTTAAAAAAAAAAAAAAAAAAATGTTAAATTAA
This sequence comes from Argiope aurantia, assembly GCA_026543865.1. NCBI lineage: Eukaryota > Metazoa > Arthropoda > Arachnida > Araneae > Araneidae > Argiope > Argiope aurantia. The sequence continues at coordinate 318,081 of JAPMOR010014233.1, forward strand.
ATTTTGAAAATAAGGTGAAGGAATTTTGCGGGTTGAAATAATTGTTATTGTACTGAGATGTATATTCGACTATTTCATTTAATAATTGCTAAAATTAATACAGTCATTTCCAATTATTTCACGGAATCGGAATTTGCACCAATGGATAATCCGAAAAAATGATATAAAAAAGTCACACAGATTGTTAAAAAAAGCATCTCGTAATGAGCAGCATTTTTCAAATTTCCAAGTTTATTGCTTTATTTTTATATTTAAAAAAGGTTAATTTTTAGTGCATTTGTATGTATTACAACCCACTTTATTTTTGGTTGAAATTTTTCAAACCCTATTTTGGGATTAACAACTAAAAAATTATCGAATGAATATTTAAAATTTCAAATATTCCTCCAAGTTAGAAAACAAACTGTTAATTTGATTATAATTTGGGAAGACTAGAATTTTCTTTTCTATTGGATTTTTCATTGTTTTTCTCATAGATACAAATCCCTGATACATTATTTGTTCTTCATGTATCAGTACATATTTTTGTGAAAATGGATACCTAATGTAATATTCATATCAGAGATTTCTTTATAAAATGCTCCTTGCCTATTTAGTTTTAAAAATCATTGACATTTTTGTTTATTCTTATCATCTATACTTATAATAAAGCTCAATGTGTGTGTGTATGTGTTGGCGCTCTACAGGACAGACCATTCAACCTACAGCTACCAAATTTGGCACGTGTATACCTTGGAGGCTGGGAATGGGCACCTAGGGGGTTATTTTTTCGAATTTTTAATTAGAATTTTATTTATTTAAAAATTAAGCGAAATTTTAGCGTGTTTCTGCTATAACTTCTGAAAATATTACCGCACAAAAAAGATTTTTACATGAAGTTAAAGATCAAAAATTTATCTTTTAAATGAATCAATGTTTTAACCTTAAAATTAAATTTCTATTTTTAATGAATTTTTAAATAAATATTTTAACTATATTTTTCAACAATTTTTTTAGTACAAAATAAAAATAAAATTTAAGCTGCACGAGCACGTTTCGCATTCATGGGAAAAAAATAGCTTTTTTCAAAGTGTTGCCATCACATTGATTAAAGCTCCAACTAAAAATAAATGAAATCTTTTTGGAAATGAAATCTGCAAAAATATAATTTTCGGCACGTGTCTGTAGGAAATGGAACAAATATGAAATATTATTTTTTCTAAAAAATAAATTCAAGAAAAATTATTTTATGATCTTTTACACTCTCAATATTATTAATCCAATAAATCAGTTTTATTTTAAGGCAAGTTTTGTTTAATATGAACAGGATATCCATTCATATCAAGGCCACACAGTTAATTTGTAAACCTTTAGTAAGACACAGATCTGCTAAAATGATCTAAATGGAAAATGATTATATTTTATGTAACTTGATTCAATAAATGTTCTGATAAATAACGAATTTTTGATTTTACATAAAGCATCTGCTGTGAAAATCACGAATAACAAAATGTTCTTGAAACACTAATATTTTAAATAAAAAAAAGTTAATTTCCAATCAACCAAATCAATCACCTAAACTGACTGATTTATGAAATTTGAATATCCCTATTCAATAAAAAAAAGGATAATTTTAGATTTCCATCGACCGTTTCAAAGAAAATACGCCAATCAGCGCAGATTAATTGGCCTAAGATTATGAAAATGTTGAGTTTTTCTAAATTTTTAGCATTCAAAACTTCACAAATCCGTCTTAGTTGATCTTGGAAAATAGAAACATTCATTCATTTATTTAAAATTTGGTGTGTCCAGAATATTTCTCAGAATATGATACCTTACTGCATTAAATTTAGACTTCATAAGTTTTTAAATATATTTATAGGCCGGAACAAAATATTATTTTTGATTTCATTTCAATCCTTTTGAAAGCAAAACTAAAAATTGAATTTTATGCTGAATCTGAGAAAGTTTTGTTGAATTATTGTTTGAGATATTACATAAATTATGAAAAATATTTTGTAGTTCATATAAGACTTAAATTCCGAACGATTCTGTTTGCAATACTCATATTCAATAATAATAATAGTAAATAAATAACAATAAAGATGATAAATAAAATAAAACGCTTGGTTTTATTAAAAAATATCTTTATATTAATTGCCATTTCTTCATTTCCACTTTAAATTAAAGTTGAAGTTTTACCGGAAATGACAACAAATTAGCAAAATATATATAGTAAATTGAACGAAACGATCTAAACAACAGTATAAGTTTGGTATGACTATCAAAATTTGAAGATTAAAATCGTTTTGTTTGAGAATCTATTAAGAGACGAGTTACTTAAAATATTTAATTGAAAATTGTAGCGAGCGGTAATACTGGCGAACCGGCTGGTCGCCAAAGGCGGCTAGTTTAAAATAAAATACATGTTTTTCATAAAAAATAAATTTTCTAAATTAAATTATTTTAAAAATTTCAAAATTCTGCCAACCTTAATTAGCTTAACTTTAATTTTCATGCATTCTTTTCTCACCCTTCTAAAAGCAATTAATGATAATTAGATCTGATAGACGGACTGCAAAGTCAAACTTCCCTTTAACTAAAAATGAAACTTGAATTATGAAAAATGAAAGTATCTACATCGCTTCCCCGCCCCCCATCATATGAGCGTTCGATATTCTGCTTAATTCGTCTCTATCTCTGTTTTTCATTTGGGAAGATACCAAGTTCTATTGCGTCAAATCACCAGAACTTTGGAACAGAAAACTCAGATTCGAGCCTAACAGTTTGCCTGATAGTGCCTGGTTTCGACAGAAATAAATTTAATAAACTGTCAATAAATAAAAAAAAATCACGAACTATTGCTAACTTAAGGAATAATGTATAAACAGTAACAAATCTTATCATCCGAGAAGAAATTAAATAGCCCAAGTGTTGCTTCAAACTGGACGTTAATATAACTAAACCAAACCAAACCGAGAAGAAATTTAAAATAAAAATATCTATTTCTGTCTTTAATATTTTGGTGGTACATTACACATTATTTGCATTGCCGAATTTTATAGAATATTGCGATATTTGTGCCCCAAAATATTGATCAAACTTTTAACCATCTTAAGAAGAAATCGCAATTTAATGCTTCGTAATCACATTTGGACTTCAAATGTTTAAACAGTTTGGGAACAATTCATCTAATATCATAAAACCTAAATTCTATTAATAATAAAAAGGAATTTTTGTATATGTGAGTATTAATGAACTGTAAGCCAGACCGTTTGAGGCACAATTCCCACATTTAGCACATATATAGTTAGAATAGTAAAAATGCGCAGGACTGAGCATGTTTTTTTCTGAAATTATAAATAATAAAAAATTAAGAGGAATTTTGATTTTTTTCGCTGCAATTTACAAAAATATTATTGCATAAAAATAGATTTTACACAATTTCAAAATTTTTTTAAAAAATAATCAATAGTCAAGGAGTTTTTTTATTTTTTATTTTGGTAAATTTTTTTAAAAAAATGTATGTTGTCTAACATCCAGCAACAGAACACCTTGACCTGAAATTCAAAATTATCCTTGTTTATCAAACTACTTATTAGCTGGATTTTCTTCCATTTTTGAAGCTAAGGATTCCATTGAATATCTGTGTAGTTTACAGGACAAATAAAAATTGAATCTGCAATACTGTGAATATTTGATGAATTGGATATTTACATATTTAACAATGCTGTGTATCACGGGACTGATCTCCATTATGAAAATTCCTGGGCACAATGAACATGCTTATTAAAATGAAGACTATTAAAATTACATGGTTTTAATGCCTGATAATTTGATGGAAGCATGGCATGAAATAGTATTTAAATAATTTAACTGAAATCAAATATAACCAATATTCCTGACAAACATGCTAATCACCGAAAGTGGCTAAGAAAACAATCAAAATTCATTATTTATTTATTACGACGTTGGTGTCTCATCATTTTTTTCCACAAAATGTTGGCCATATCGGCTACTTTAAGGTTATGTGAATGTGTGTGTGTGTGTGTGAAAAGAAGGATCCCTTCAAACAAAATCATACTATGAGGTCACCATTTTCAAGTCATTTGCTTATTTAAATAAAATAATGTACCATACAGTTATTTCACAGCTTTTAATAAGTGATAAAAATATTTTATAAACGCGAAAAATTTCTTTATCATCTAAAAAATTCAAATATTTTATGAAATTTCTAAATCTTTCAAATTTTATTTTTAACTTTTATTGTGATAATGCTTTTCTGTAATAACATTAAAAAATAGCTTAAACAATTTAATCAAACACCAGACGACTATAAAAATTTGAACCAGCGCCAGACAACTGTAAAAATTTGAACTACTTTGACAACTAGAAAATGCACCAAAAAAAGAAAGGTAACCAGTCCGGTTTTCGGTTGCGGTTCCAGAGACAGACATGATGGGGGTCAACAGAAACCTGTGTGAAGGTCACTCAGCTGTTTTGCTTCCCCGACAAGCCCTGCAGGGATTTTTCGGTGGTCTGAAGGTGGAAAAATAGAAAGGGGGAAGACAAGGGAAGTGATGATGGTCAGGGGAGAGAATTTCCAAAAATAGGAGGCCTGACCCATGTCCTGTTCCGGGGGGAGGCAGGGATAGAAACGTTGGCCATATTTGAGTCACAAACATAGGTAATGGATTCTGGACGAGATCAATGAAACTCACCAAGAACTTTTGTCAAAAATATGACAACAAAAAGAGACATTTTTGATTGTTTGATAAATTGGTTTTTGCTTTCATCAATGACGCACATTAAAATTTCGAGATATCGCAAAATTTTGTTATTTTTGCAGTTGATGGTAACATTGTGAAAATCGGATTTATCAAAAATTTGGATCAAGAAAATATCTTTAAAAAAAGTACAGCAAGAGAAAGCAGCAATTTTTATGTCAATAAATATTTGTTATTAACGTTTGATCCTTTTAAAAAATAGTAGATTGTTATACAAAAGCAGTAAGTACTAAAGTGGTTTAAGAAATAAAATGATTGTAATTATTGTAAAAATTTTATAATAACTTCGAAAATATAAATTTCATTAAATAAAGAAGATATTTTAATAAACAATTCGAGTTGAACATTTATACAATACAGCTCGAAATAAATAGCACAATTTAAGTGTAATTAGTTCTAAATTATTGTTTTCTTAAACGAGAAAATCCCTCCTCTTTTTTCTTTTTTTTATGGGATACATTATACATTAAAAATCTCGAATGTATTACAAAGCTTAATCTCTTTTATTCACCAAGGATACAAATTATTAGGTATTTAAGCAATGAAATAATAAATATAATAATTCCTAGTTTCAAATTCGAACTAATAAAATTAAGTTCTGAATATAAATATATTATATTTAAAAAAAATTTTTAACCCGGAAATTAAAAGGATTACAGAAATTTTCAAATTACTGACGTTTTTGTATGAAAAGAAATTGAATAAACTAAATTTTACTGGAATTTAATTTCAAAGAAATCTTAAAATGAAGAATCTTTTATTTATCTCAAGCTGCCAAATTTCTCTCAATTCTTAAATGTGATTCCATACTTTAAAAGTAATTTTCAGTTTCCAGATTTCATTACTTGTATTTGATAAATCTAATGGTTTGTATTATGTAACTTTTGTTGAACAGCTTAATTTTTTTCTTTTTCTTATTTCTTCACATTATTGTTCATTTTAAACGCGTTTCCTCAAAATACAAATACAGATGTATACAACTTATACATAAAACAAATACATTTTATATATAAAACACAAACGAAATAATTACACATAAAACAAGTGCTTTTTGTCTTCATTTTCTTTATCATTCCTGTCTTGTATTTTAAATTCGAATCCTGCTGAATTTATAGATACACTAATATTGCTTTCAATCAAGTCAATTATTGCAATGTAAACTTTATCACCGCAATTGTTTAATGGAATGGAATGGAGATTAAAGGCGCCCTGATTATGTTTAATAATATTCAATCGACGACGATAAAAATTGTCGCATTCCGACAATAAAAATTGCCGCATTGCATTTCCTATGGACTATACTCGATCTGTGAAACAAAAATCTCCCGTTTCCCCAACTATGACAAACAAAAGGTGATCATTTTCAATAACAAACGATTCTTAATAGGGTCAACAATCTTTTGGTGAATATATTCAAGATTAAAAAGAAAAAAATGGGTTGTAAAAATTAACATTGCAGCGTTGAACATTAAGGCCATTTGCACAAAGAATGCAAAAATTCAGAAATGAAAATTTTAGAGTGATTTGTCTAATTTTTTTTATCTTATCTGATACAGTAACTGCTAGAACTGATATCAATCTGAACAATCTGCTAAGTTTTTTTAGAGATAGGACAATGAAGTTAGTTGAGATCAAATAACCAAATAGAGATTAATTCTTCAACAGGCGAGCAAAATATGCGAAAATGAAGATAAGATTGGACAAAATACAGCGGATTTCAGCTAAAAAAAAAAGGGTTAAATGAAGATAAATGTGTGGTTGTTGTTTCTAATGGCCCTTTTCTTAGACAAGCTCGCTGACGAGGGCAGCGATTTTAAGCCGAGAGAGCGTCTCTTTTTTTCAGTAGCGCCATTTAGGGACAAGAGTACGTCTTAGCTACTCACGCGTCACAACCCTTTTTATGGGGCGGACTTCATTCATGAATTTCATCCACAGATCGTAATTTAGATCTGAATCAAAGAACGATAATCTCTGAACCAGTTCTCCCAGTGGTATTACTCTCGACATGGAGGACTTTGTGACCACGACAGATTTATATGTGCACCAACCACCATACACAAGGAGAGTCTTCGGCCGGCGGGGTTTGCACTCACAACCTAAGAGATGCGAATCCAACGCCCTCCCAACCAGGCTATCCATCCCAGTATGATAAATGTAAATGACAAGTGTTAAACAAGACAGTACAGCCAAATAGGCAGCTGACTATGCCTCCACCCTCCGAGGATCCTAGATTTTTATTGTGATATTTTCAGGTTAATCTTAGTTCGTGCTTCTTTTGATTTATAGGGACCATGTGTTCTAAACTCTTCAATTTAAAAGAAACAGTCGCTTAAATTACAGAATATAATTCCTTTGATTATTTTTTATCGTTTTAATTTTCATTTACGTATCAATATAGCCCTTTTTTAAATTTCTTTTTAAAAGATTGCTGATTGTTAAGTCTACAACTCTGAGAAATTGTGCATTTGAGCATTTAGTTTTATGTTTTTTGCTATTTTATTTCAGATTACATTTAAAATTTTTTATATACAAGATACTTAAATCAGCAATTAAATATGATAAATAACAAATTAAATATTTTGTTATTTCAATTTATCGAAACATTTATTACAGTAATATATATTATTTATAAAGAAATTAAATTAAAATCAATAAAAAAAATCAGGTTTTGAAAAAAAAATGGGTCCCGAAATCTATATTGCTAAAAGAAACTTGTATTATATATCTTCTTTACAAAATTTAACCGTCCTTGCTGTTAAAGTACAGGATTCGTCTTTTTAATTATCGGTCAGCATCAACAAACTGTTTATTACGAATCAAACGTCATTTATAAGTAAAATCGAAATAAAATTATCACAATTTCATTAATAAAAATTTTCAATTATGTTATAATTAATATAGAAGTCTTATTTATGTTATACGTTTTCTCAAAACTTTGTGACATTAAGGATCTTCTCCATATCGTATTCTTGATGAATTTAAATATATTTCTAAAAATTTTTTAATATATTTTGATCTATAAACAGTTTTATCTTCATACAAACACATTTCTAACGCTTCTATCACGCAATTGGCATTTAAAACATTTTTTTCTATATATTTTCATTAACTATCCACTTCGAAAATAATTTATATTAAAAATATATTACAGAAACAAATAAATTGTGCCTTACTTTTTATTAATTTACTCAGATCTTGCTATTTATACTGCGTGCAAGGAGAAAGTCTCTCAGCAAGGTTCAAACTTTTCGTTGGAGCTAAGGCAAACAAGAAAAAAAAAATTATGAGATTTTTCTTGTTGAATTCAAAGTACAATTAGCACATCATTTCTTCATAATATTAATGGCTTTCGAGTCATTCTTTATGAATATGGGCCAGGTTTGGCTACACCGTCTCCGATCAGTGATCAATTAGAGCATGAAGAAAATTACAAGATAAGACTTGATGATCGAAGAAAATGACTCTCTGTCAATCCATAAATAATGGAAACGGGTTGGAATAGTTCCAGCGAGAGCAATCAGTCAAATTCAATGATTTGCAAACAAGCAAAATATATATGTTTTTACTGTGGGAGTAGAGACCTTCGTTTACAATGATTTTTTTAAATTTAATATTACTCTAGATAAATTATTAAATTAAATATTCATTCCTTGAAAATTAAAATAGTAAAATTAAAGCTATAAAGCAGAGGCTTCATAATCTTCGATCAATGTTTACTTAGATCATAAATAAGATTACAAGACAAGACTTGATGATCGAAGAAATTGATGTTGTGTCAATCAATAAACTGCTAAAAATAGTTCCAACGAAAACAATCAGTCAAACTCAATAATTTGCAGACAAGCAAAATGTTGATATTTTGATTGTGGTGGTAGGAACATTCCATTTAGAAAGAAAAATTTTGATCTAATATTATTCTAGATCACTTTTTGAATTAAATGTTCATTTTATGAAATCGAAATAGTCAAGCTAAAGCTATAAAGCAAAGACGTTATTATTTTAATTATCAATATTTTACCAAATTAACGCATTCTTGATGATTGGAAAAAAAGTTTCTTCCCAAATTTTCAAAATCAATACGGAAATGAATAAATTATAATCTTTGAAGATTTTATATTACCTAAATTGGAAACACCTCATGTATTTTTCAATTTCCATTTCCAGATTGAGTAATTTATCCGATGGCAGGTTCCAGTTCTGCAATATATATATTACAGTTCAGTTTAGTTTAATTTAGTTACTTTTTTTATGTTGTTTGTTTCAGGAAATCAGGACTATTGCTTTTGAAGGATTTTACCTTATAAATGGGTAATAGAAGGATGAGCGCATTTCTTTTTGATATTCGTTTCTTTAAATATATTTGTTTTCAGTTCTTTCTTCAGCGCTTGTTATTTTGAGCGTATTATTTTATCTTTATTCCAAATTCGTTATTTATTGTTGATATGGTTAGTTTATTTATCCGGATTATCCGCGATAACTAAACTAACAAAATTCGCTGATAATCAGTGCTTTTTTTTATTTTATTCAATAAAATATAAACAATTCCTACTCCGTTTATCATTCATCCCTATTTTGATGAAATCAACGCCTCCAGGAGGTTGAACAAAAGAGCGGAGAATTCCAGCATCTGAAAATGGACCGTAGATTGGCCATGCTGCATCAATAAATGACGTAGACAAAAACAGGATATCAAAAAAAAAAAAAAAAAAAAAAAAAAAAAAGATGATGAAGAAAGTGTGATTAAATTATGAAAAAATACAAAAATTTAGATTTAGATATGATCAAAAATGAATTCACATAATTCCAAAATTTCAAATTAAAACATTTATCATTCCAAGTAAAAACAAATGCATGAAGATAGAAGAGCAATAATAATAAAAATTTAAATTCACAATGTGTTTCAATTGACAAAAATATTTTCCCTTAAGAGGAGAAAGTGAAAACATGATATAGAGAAGGGACGTTAAACTACTACTTTATCTGTCATTGAAATTTCTTATTTATAAAAAAAATAATTAAAAAATCCATACTTTATACAAAATAATAGGAACTTCATTTTACCTGCCGCTTTGGTGTATTAATTCTATTTAAAGAAAAGAATAGATTAAGTTCTATGGGAACTATTATTTATTTATTTTAAAATAAAGTTTTTAAAGCAAATTTTAAGTAAAAAATACTACAAAAAAGCAAAAGAACAAAACATTTCACAGGTAACCTTCAGAAGAGAAAGTTTCTGTATATCGTAAAATTTTTATAATGAATACTAAAAATTAATTTTTAACAAAACTTTAAAAAGAAAAGAAATTATAAACATTTTAAAAGGATACTGAATATTTAAATAATTGTCAAAATTAAATGATAAAATTGTCAAAGATTTTGACTTATAAATCATTCAAATAACTTTAAAAATAACTTTTTTTTTTAACAAGGTAAATTAGAAAACATGAAAAAGTAAATTATGGTAATAGTGTTTTGAAATTTAAATGATTTTTCATTTTCATTTTAATATTGCCCTTTACATCCTTTCTTTTAAATCAAATAAAAGCGCAAACTGAATCACCTTGAAAATACCACAGAAAAATCTCGATCCCCCCCCCCCCTGTCACACACAAGTTGCAGGGCTCCTAGGCAGCTATTAACTTTGCCTGTTTAAAGACCTTATTCTAGATATGATGCCATTGGCCAATAATACTTAAGAAAGAACCTATTTTGAACAATTTTTTAAATTACTTTTCTTTTTCTTTTTTGACGATTTATCGCTGGCATTAGGTAATTACACAACTGAAAAAAAAAAATTTTTTAGGGATATATTGAATCCAAAATTTCATACAGGACCATAGATGTATTTAATCACAAGATCACATAGCAAAATTTCATTTTTTAAAGCTACTGTGTTTTTGAATTATCGTACTTACATGCATACAAAGGCATAACTAGATGGAAGGGCAAGCGTCCTGACAGATTTAATTCCAACTGTATACAGATCTACATTGTAGATGTTAAATTTGTGTACCGAACTTTATTTATCTATCTCTTTACGTTTTGTAGTTATCGTGTTCGTATATGTTCGGTTAAAGGGCATACGAGCTTCCTCTGGTTAGATTTCTTTCAAAATTTGACAGAAACTTGCAAATGTGGTGTAAATAAAATTCATTTGCCTAGCTCAAGGCGTTTTTATATTTACAGACTGGCATAAACACAAAAATGCATTTCTCCTAATCAGGAATATTTGAAACGTGGAGATTCGTCAAAATATCAAGTTCGAATTTCTTGATTACTGCAATGTTTTCTTTTGTTATAGCATTCACAGACAGATGGGCAAACATATATAATTCCAAACTCGGAAAAGTCTGAAAAGAAAAAGATTCATCAAAATTTTGAGTTCGAATTCTTCGAGAATGATAATATTTTCTCTATGTGTGCTTCGTATATAAGAAATAAAAATTCTGAAATAGGTGTAAAACTTTTAAAAAATAAATAATATAATTTATATTGCAATATTGTTCTATGCTTTCAGTTCGCATGCTTGAAATATGATCACTAATCATGATAACCCTAATATCAGTTATTATAGTACATTTAACATCAGTAACTATAATAACTTTAATATCAGTGACAATATTTCATTTAAAACTGATTATTTATGAAAATTATGAGTGGTCGAATCTCTAACGGACATATCTCTACGTTTTTCAGAGCTACAAAAAAGGTTTGAGGAAATTAAATCACATTCGAATTGGAAATAAAGTGTGTTACATTCTACTGCATTTATATTGAAGCATTAAAAATGAACATTGCATTAAAAGTAAACAATGTCATTTTTGTTGTAATGTTGTTGCCAACTTTCAGTACGCATGCTTGAAAAATTATCACTAATAATAATAACCCTACTATTAGTGACTATAGTACCTTTAACACCGGTATCTATAGTACTGTTAACGTAAGAACTATAATATTTTTAATTTAAGTGATAATATTCATTTCAATATGGTATCTTATGGAAAATTAAGAGCTGTCGCTAATGATTTTCATTAAATGTTGACGTAATACAATCTCTACGTTTTCTGGAGATATAGGAAATGTTTAAGAAAATTAGATTCGCATTAAAAAAAATTGCTACATTCTATTGCATTCATATTAAAGCATTACAAATAAATATTACATTACAAAAATGAGCATTATTATTGCATTAAAATGAACTATAATTGACATCAGTAATTATAGTATGCACCCTTAAATTCAAAGACAATATTTCGTTTCAGTTTATTATCTTATGGAAAGTATGAGAGGTCGAATCACTAACTGTTGACGTAATACATGCCTCGATGTATTTCAGAGCTACAGAAAAAATTTCAGGAAATTAAATTACATTCGCTTTAAGAATAAAATTTATAACATTCTTTTACATTGATATTGAAGATAAAATATTGGCACATCACCTTCAAAACAAATTAATTAAGTCCGATAATGAACCTTTATCAAATTCAAAACTAGTTAAATACGCATACTGATTTGATTATTTCGTCTTTTTGTCAACTTAGTGAGCAATCTGACAATAAACTGCGCTAAATTTTGTTGGATTCCAAGAAATAATTATCTTTCCGAAGACAAGAGAAATTAGTACTAGAAGGAAACGCGAGAAGATACTGTTGTCTAAAAAAACAGCAACGTCTTTTCGTTTTGTTTTCGCCTGACATCTAACACTCTCCCACTGAAGAGCAGTGCCAATTCTAGTTGACGTGCGGGGTAGGATGGAAGAGGGTCCGTGCAAGTGCAGATGGACTGTTCCCAATTGATACTAATGCAATAACTGAAGTCCCGGTGCTCTCTATGGAACAGCTGACCGCATTTTGTGATGCTGCTTTTGGACAGTATTCAGAATAATTCAGCTTTCGCGCATCCGAAATAAAACTAAGCTGGGATCTGTTAAGATTCCTTTTTGAAAAAAACTGGAGAAGAAAGGTGAATTAAAAGCAAGCATAAAATAATATTTTTGGGTAATGTGAGTGTGTGCAAATGTATTTTAGAATAAATTCACTTGAAATTAGAATGATTTGGCAACAAAAGTGCTTTCTTTTCTCTGGTGGTTTGTAATATTTACCAGCAACTGGATTAATGTTTAAGCTACACAAGTTTTAGCTTAGCAGCCCTATTTTCTCAGGGACTTTCAAATAATAAAAGCGATTGAAATTTGATATTTGAGAAAATATCTATTAAACGGACTTATATTAATGAGCCACTTATTATTACTTAATGGTCTATTAAATGGACTTATAAAAGGCCCCGTATCTCAAATAGTATAAAGCTTCATAAAATCTAAATTCAGTACTATATACCAGAATGAGGAACAAATAGAAGAGCAATACTTACAGTTGTATACGTATTTAGGTTTTGATTTTATTTTTATCCATTATAAAATAATTCTAAGAAGGTTTTTTTTTTTTTAAATAACGTAAATCAATTTTTAAAACAAACTTGCAGCTTTAAATTTTAAACAAAAAGAAAAACAGAGGGGAAATGTATTAAGATAGCTTCAATGGTTTGCGAATCTATACAAATTTGAAATTTTAAACAAAATTTATAAAAGAATTCACTTCAATCTGTACTGATAGAACTTCATATATTTAGGGAAGAAATAGGATTTCCTTAATAATTGTTGAATGCTTACAATGCAAGCATACGAACGTAACGTAAATGAAAACATATTATGCCCTTTCATTTAGTCTTTAGAAAGTTTTCTAGCCTTCAAAAATCTATTTTTCTAAAAATAGGGAAATTTAGTGATTTTTCGATTAAAAATTGATCAAAATCCAAATCGACTGAATTTTTATTCAGTTTCTTTTGTTCTATTGGGAAGCTAAACAGCAAAAGTATTTTTGATGTTTAATAAATTTAAATAAAGTTTCGAAGGCATGAAATGTTAAAATGTTCAATAACCAAAAATCCTGTAAAATTAAATTTCAATTCCTTATTTGAAACTAATATTTTTAATAACATAAGAAATTATCATAATAGTGTTATTTTGTTTTGAAATGTCGGCCTATTTTGTTTTTGCACAATTTTGAACAGTTTTTCAGTTGTCTTAAAATGGTTTCTGAAATTCCTTGGCATCTCTTTGGCGATTTTATTGACATTTTGGAAACGGCAACCCTAATTGGTGCCTAATCTGGTTGGAGAGTGCATCTCTTCAATGTAACCAGCATCTTTCTTTCGCTGTCAGCTACACGTGCGATCTATTTTATACCCCCACTGCGTTCAGCCTCCTAATTCTCGTATTTGAGACATTCTATTCTTCGAACAAAAGAAAAGGAGGGGAATAGTTTATTCTTTTTCTTTAGTATCGTTTCTTTCTTAGATACCCTTTTCTTGCTTTACTTAATGCCTTATTCCCTGATATCGCTAATACAGCTATTCCAGCTTCCCCCCCCCCTTTTTTCAGTTTTGATAATAACAGAATGATACCTTATTTAATAAGTTAAGATTTGAGTTAATTCATAAATAAAAAAAATATTTCGTTGCATTTTTAATATTTTTTGGAAGAAAAAATTATTATATTTTTAATAAGTAGATAGATAGTAAATATTAGCATACATAATATATCAGTATATAGTAGGAGTGACGAGACTACAGTAAATATTCATTTTAACTAACAATTAGAATTAAAGGAAACCTTGAAAATGAGTCTAAAACTGAATACAGTAAGAGAAAAACAATAATTGTTTAATTAACAATGTATAATGTAACAATAAATGGTAAATACCTTAAATAAATAAAACTAAATAATTATAATTAAACTGTTAAATTAATTTTAAAAGTTATAGTTCAAATAAAAAAATTATTTCAAAATTTTAAAAATTATAATTTACATAGATATTAATTAATTTTATAAAATAAGCATGCTATATTTTAAATAAAATATAAACATAACCATTATGTTTATATTTTATTATAACCCATAAATAAAATATAAACATAAAGGATTTTTTTTAGTTAGAATTTTTTTCTGTTTATTTATGTATTTATTTTTTTGTTATTATCATTATTGAATATAATACAATAGTAAATTTCTCTAGTGAATCAAAGGTTCCAAAAGTTATTAGTTTATGAGCATTGCAGAAGCAAGAAATTGGATTGACAAAATTCATTCATTGGATTGACAAAAATAACTTGGATATAAAAGCAATTCTTTTCAATTTCAAATTCATTACAACCCGAATGAGAATTACTAATGATATTTTAGCATTATATAAATAAAAAAACTTACCAGAGAATATGAATATAAAACATTCGAGTTAAATATTTGTTACTGTATTATGAAAGTATTCAAATTATTAAAAATTCAAGAGGGTTAATGCTAAAGATTTGAAATCAATAACTTTTATTTTTATCAAAAATATTTGAAATCTTCTATTTTATTAATATAAACATAAGGCATTTTAAATCGTGTTAACAGAAGCTACATTTCAAGCAGTCAAGGAATGATGATCAAAATATGAAATATGTTGAAACGTTTTCCATTGCTAGTGCCCAGAAGAATTCATGAAAAATATGGCCTCAACTGGCATTGTTCTGTTTCATTAAGCAGAAAAAACTTCAATTTCTGATGATTAATAAAATTTTCCTAGCTGAAATATGTCATATGAAAGAGGTAGATACAAGCCAGATCTGGAAATTAATGTTTTAATTTATAGAAATAGTATGCATTCTATTCTATTTCAACTGCTTATGAACTGAATGTGTATTATTTATATTGAATCATTTCAAAGCGTATTACTATCATAAATTATGACATTTAACTCTATTCGTCTTATATACATTTGCTTCTCTTTCTTAAGCAAAATAGTCCTTTTTTTATAATCTTTTAGTTAATCTTTTGCAAGTTGTGTCTATATATGTGACAGAAAACCCATTTACGTCCTTATGGAGAATGTTCAGGATAAGTATTGTTGAACAAATACGAACTAAACAAAATTATCATGCAATCGGAAATCAATCACCATTCTTTGGATTTGGAATTCACAAATGAGAATTATATTGGTATCCAATATGTCGTGTAAAATCGAACCACATCCTACTATTAACAAGTCAACAATTACTTTTGTAAAATGCAGTATTGTTAAATATCACTGGGAAGCAGCGTTGAAAAACAGTATTGTAAAAATAGACATCCAAATTGTATGAATTGAAGCTAATCAATTGCAGAACTGAAATATATATATATATATATATATATATATATAAAGTTTCGAATTATTTCAAAAGATATAAAACTGAGCAGATGGAACAACCATAATAAAGAAAAAGAAATAAAAATGAGCCAGAATCGTTTTTTTAAAAATCATTTTATGACTGATGTCTTTTCTGAATTTACAAATTCTACCTTTTCAAGAAGACAAAGCTAATACAAAAAAGATTCTGGATATTTTTTAATATTAATTTCTTCTTTTAATATTTTCTCTCAAATAATTCTGTCTCAAATCATGAAAATTTATTTAGGTACAGCTACAAATCTAGAAACATATTGAAATGGTTATCAAGACAGTTAACCTTTAACATTATTATTCAACTAGTTAGTAGGCCCTCATTTTGCCGACATTTCAAAATTCCAACATTAGACTTTTTCAGATGGTTTGCATCGGTTTTGAAGATTCAAATTTCCTTCTATAGAATTGCGTAAAGAGTCGAAAATGCAATGTTGTCTTTAAAAAATAACAAAAGCAGCTAAAAATTTTTGAATTTTGATTTAATGATAAATTTCTTTACTTCGATATCATTGCAAGTAAAATCTATTTTTTAAAAATCATGCTGATAAAATAAAGTAATCATTTTGTAAAAATGATTAATCACGCCACGAGTCAAAAATAAATGCATATGTCATCTAACATCCAAGCGCTCTTTTTCTTACACTTTTTCTCCAAAAAGATAGATTTCAAAATTATTTTGGCGTTTTGCGTTTAAAATTATCACATGAATGCGAAAAGCTAAGAAATGAATGCACATGAATGCAAAAAGCTAAGAAATGAATGCACATGAATGCGAAAAGCGAGTGAATGGTTGAAAGCCATTGATGCAGCTTGTGTTAATTGGCATCCAAATTCGATATAATTTACAATACTGCAGAAACTTTCGCAAGAAATGCACATTGGCAAAAGAAAAAAAAAGAAAAAGAAAAAGAAAAGATTATTGATTTTTAAAAAAATGAAATCTACGATCGCAAATTTCAAGTTATCATGTGAGAACATTATTATTTTTTAAGTCATAACTAATTTAAACCGGTTTGAAACAATTACGAGACATATACATTTCGATGTAGAAGTTGAATATACATATTCTAACAGTTAGTTATAAAAAAATTATGTGTGTGTAAAATCTCGTATTTTTAGGAAAGATACCTTTGTAGATAAATTTAAAAAGCAAAACCTTATCTAAATATAAAATCTGATCCAAATCGTAAGAGCCTGTCCTGAGATACAAGAAAAATGTACTTTTTTAGATGAATTACTTGTTTTAAGATAAGCCTGAATTTTTTTATAAAATGAAAACTTCTTGCCTTAGGTTAGAGAAAAAAAGCTAAAGCTCTTGTTTAATTTGTCAAATGCGGAAGTTCTAGTGAGAAATTCTCTCATATTTCATCACTGCGTAATTTATTAACTAACAAAATAATAGTAATAAATAAGTAAACCTAAAGCATTCACACTGCTGTAAGTGACTAAAAAGATTGAAGAGAGAAACAGATATATTGTTCAGTGAACAGAAGCCGCGGACAGTGAGCGATATTATGGACATTCATGGGCCAGGCCTCCCAAATGATTGACTTATTTTGCAAGCTCCAGTAGACACTGGATCGAGAACATCCTGTAAACAGTGAATGAAATTACTCAACCTTGAGAGATTCGGTTACTGCATTTCGTAAACAACCACTTACTCAGCCACCCCTCTTTTTTTTCTCTCGCTATGTTTCTCTCGCTCTCTTCCTACAGCCTAAATAGCAACGGAAATAATACCTAAATTGAAAAATTGTTTCTATTTGATGTATTGTTTCCTAGTTCTTAGTATTACTTATTTTTGTTTGTATCTCCTTTTGTGCAACGTTCTGTTAGTTTGTACCTCCAGCATGTCACCATATGGGATATTCATTCACATTCGAAGGTGAAATTGGTTTAGCAGTATAATTATTGCGCAAGTAACATATGGCATAGTTGGGAATTCATCATAAATGAAGTAATTCAGCAGAATTGGTTTGTAAATAGTCGGCCCTAGTATTTTTCAGTTTTATTGTGCTCTGCAGATTTTTTCATTGTTAGAAATCAAAAAAGTAAATGCTGCACAATATAGAGATTTCCAACGACAGAATTAATCACGAACGAATGTTCTACATCAATCATAAAAATAATGTTTTTTTTTGTTGTTGTTGTTTTCCTTTTAAATCAAAATACTCAAAAAAATTTTTACAATCATATCAACGTCATTTTCTTTTTTTTTTTAAATCATAGCTAATTTTGGAATTAAAAAAAAATCAAATTTCTATTTTTGAAAATGCTACATATCGTTAAAGAATATCGTTATCGTTCCATACTATTCAAGGAATCACTATACGAAAGATGATGCTTGGAAAAATGTTAGTTCTTTACTTTCATTAGTTTGAGCAATTTTATAACGTTCTATATAAAATTATTGAAATACATTTTGAGTGTAGTTACAAATCTGAGAAAGTGTATTTAAATTGGTCTTATGGTCAATATGAGAAACCATTTCTTAAGTGATATCTGAAAACAATAAAAATAATTTAATTAAAGAAAATCGTTCATTAATATTTTCATGCAATATTCTTTTAATTTAATTTATAAAATGAATAATAACATCTATAATTTCATTTGTTGAATAAAATGGGGATTAGAACTGCAACTTTTTTAAAACTCGTATTTTTAATCTTCTGTTAATACTTCCGTAAACATATGTTTCACTGAAATGTCTTAATTTCGTTGAGTTTGCTCATAACCGCAAGGGTAAAGGAAGAAATTTACTTTTAATAGCTATGGAATTGTTTTAAATATATAAATTTATATCCAATATATTAGTTTTGTTGAATGAGAGAAGTCATTTCTTTAGTTATCTAAACTTCAAAATATTAAATACATATTGGAGGCAACTCAGCATTTTCGAAAAATCGTTTGCTAATTCGAAATAAAAATTATATTAATGTCTAAAAAAATGCTATATATAAATGCATATCGGAAACAACTCAACGTTTTAAATATACCGTCTATTAATTCGAGATAAATATGAATCAAATCGGAAAGAACTCGCATATGTGTTTAATTTCTCTGCAGATAATTGATTGTATGCGATTTAACTAACTTTTTTTCGAGATCTTCTATCTAGACATTCCATGTAAGTAATATTCTTTAAAAGAAGTTTGGAATTATATTTTTATAATTCTTACATCAGTTTAAATTATAAAATTAAACTAAATAAGCAATTATAATTCAATAAGTCATTTATTAAAAATAAAAATAATCTATGATTATTCTGAAATTTACTAGTGATAATATCAGTTAAATAAATTAAAGAAAATTATTTTAGAGAGCTAAAATATTTGATATTGTGTTTTTCACGAGTATTTTTAAATGCTAAACCAGATTCTCTTTACTGCTTACCAGCTATAGACATAATCAAAATGTTTTTGTGTATATATGTATACACGAGTATGAATATTACACAGTATGTATTAGATGTATGTATTTATCTGTGCTTCATTTTTAAACAAACGATTTTTCCCCTCATAACTTTTGATCACCATTATCAGAAAATAAAAACTTTTTGGAACGTTAAATAATTGAATTTTATACTGAAATTTTTACCGGGAAAAGTTGAAATAATTGGCGCTGTTCTGAAAAGAAGCATAAAATGGCTAAAATTTCAAAATATTCTAAAACAACATCAATTCAACAATACACTATTCATATATAATATTAATATGTAACGATGAGAACATAAAAACTTGTTTTGAGCAATGGAACTAACATTTCTTTCTTTGCCTTTTCACATTCCCGCTGCCTTAATATTCTTTTTTGGTTTATCAGATTTTCATGTTGCAATTTTACATGCAGTATTACTATAATGGACATAATTAATGGGAAAAAAAACGTAAATAAACAGAATAAAGTCACTTGTATTTCATAGATATGAAGTTTCCTTCAAATTCATCTCAAAGCTGGAAAAAGTCAATCTTTAGGTGAAAAGAATGAACTTAACCTCAACATAGTAAAATTTGTTGTATTTCTGCAATTTACTCATATCAAATATCTTTTTTCCCGGGATACTTATGTCGGGTTTGAAAAATGCAATTTAAAGTAAAGTGAACCAATCTCTAATAATAATAATAATAATTTTCGACGTTATATTGTTTTATATTATTATTATGTATTATTATTTATTATGTGCTTTTTATATTGTTTATAAGCATTAATTTTGAAATATTATATTATTGCTGTGCCTATAAAAGGATTTATAGAATTTAAAAACGCTAATGATGAGGATAAATGTTACGCCAACTGAATTAGAAGGTGGGAAATATTCATTTTACGTACATTTTTAGTACATGACTTATAAAAATTTTAACAAATAACATAAGAATAAAAAAAATGAAAGCAATCATACAAAGATAAAATATTTTGTCGATGCCGATGGCAAAAACAAATTATTCTTGCTTTTCTGAATGTAATTTTCTCTACTTCAAAGCAATTTCATACCTTTATAGATAAAAGATAAAAGATTTTACAAATGTAAAATAAAATTGAGTTGCGGAAAATTAAAAAATATAATTTTAACTCTGATGTACCTGAATAGCAACATAAATCACTTTATTTTTTTAAAAGAATTCTTATTTCCATTTATATCCATAAAGAGTCACTTTCTACCCCTTCGGTAATATTTTATTTTCTCTAAAACAAAGCATAAACAAAAAGAAACTACTGTAATTGCTAAAACATTGAAGTTCGAGACTTTAATGATTCCCTTTGAGACCAAAAATAACATTTTTGGAATTAATCCGTATGTGTATAAACATAATAAATGGAATTTGCTAGGAGAATAACATTTTGTATAAAAACAAAACAGAATTTGCTAGATGAATAAAATTTTGCATGTGATCTTTACATTAAAATTGTAAATCTGCGTCAAAATTCGTATGAAATATGCCTAAAGCAAATCTAATGTGAACATGATAGCACAACAACTGAATTAAATAAATGAATACATAACTCAGTCACTAGAATTGTACATTTGCATCAAGTTTTGAAATAATTCCTTAACTATTTCTGTCGGTTTATTCATATAGATGAGAATACGATCACTCAAAACCCGACGATCTGGGTAATTGAAATATGCTATGCTGTCTTCGCATCAAAATTGATAGCTTCAAAAATTTTATGTTTAATCGGTCAAAAGCAAAGATACAATATGCATACTTAATTATTTTCTCTGTGCTACGAAGCTAGCCACTTCATTTGCTTCTTCCATTATCCATCCACTTCATTTGCTTCTTCCACCAAGCCGATAGGAGAATTCCGCTTGTTTATATATAATAATATCATTAATATTAATATTTAGATACTCTTTTTAGAAGCTTACATTTTTTTCATCCCCCAAGATTGCATGCCAATTATTTTATATCAAAATACATTACATAAGAATAAAGGCGGTAATTATAATTATTCCGCCTATCAACGCAGGTGATGAACAGATCAGGTTGATTTTTTTTGGGCAAATGAGTAAGACGTCAAAAACAGCTGATCTGCTTTATGAATAGTGACACATTTTTTCCGATTAGATTGCTCTGATAAGGCGAATGGGTGCGAAAAGGGAAAGCAAGGAAGGAGGAGAGCGGCCGTTGCGTGCGTGTCTCCTAAATGACAGGTTTGCTTTTTTTTCGTGTCATAAGAGACGTACTTAACATTACTCAAACAGCGCTATTTCGAAGATGGCTCCAGATGGGAGATGATATAGTTTTTTTTTTTTTTTTTCATTCTCTCTGGGCCATTTCTGAATTATTTTGTTCTGTATATGTAAATGCTCTCAGTAAAGTATGTGTAATTAGAAAAAAGGTATTATTCAAGCTTTCAGTTTTCTAACTATTTTGTACATTGTCAAGCACAAGCTTTTTTCTAATCAGCTTATATCGTCTTTATATTTCACCATTATGATCTTAATAAAATACGAATTAGATAAAAACCAAAAAATTAAATTGATCAATTTATTAATTTATTCAATTTATTTATTCTAATTCCTTTTTTTTTTACTGTTTTTGGCCGATAATAATACAAATCACCTAACTTTATTTTTTATCTGCAGTATTTAAATTAATTTTGGAAGAATATGCTTAAATTGGAGCAAGAAATGTAATCATTTTTCAGTTTAATTAGAGTGAGATTAAATGATGTAATATTATTTTTCTCCTTTCCGTTAATTTCTATCTTCCTTCTCTTTCTTTTTATGTCTAATATATTATCATACATTTTGTTCCAATCTTTTAATGTACATAATGTAAAAAATTCAGTGCATTTAAAGAGAGTTCAAAAATGCATATATATTTTAATTAAATATTATAAAGTAAATTAATTAATAACATTGGACATTTATACTAATAAATAAGAAATCCTCATCGATCGATACAAAAGACTTTTTCATTGAAAATGGATACAGTTGACAATGAGTTCAGAAAAAAACAGCGTATGATTCTGAAACTCATTGTTAACTATACTAATCGAAACTCATTATTTACTATATACTCATCGAAACTCATTGTTTACTATATACTCATCGAAACTCATTGTTAACTGTACTCATCGAAACTCGCTGTTAGCTGTACTCATCGAAACTCATTGTTAACTGCGTCGAAACTCATTGTTTAAAGTTGGGGGGAAAATGGCCGAAGAGCAGATTACATTCAATACACAGTCACTACTATATATACCTACTATTGCTTTACCTATAATGAGCAGAAAATATTATGCAACCAAAAGTTCAACATATATTTTGGAGAGCAATAAGACGGAATTGGTCTTAAAAATATCTTCCAAATTTTTTCACTTATTCACATTATTTAATTCTTATATGAATTTCTCTCTTTTTCACTAAGTGATACTATTGTTGTTAATCTTTATGATATTCTATATATATATATATATATATAGTTTAGGCTGATATCGCTCATCACGCAAAGAATTGGTAAATAATACTGTTGTTTGAAATGAAAACCATATGTAACTATAGTTCAGTAAAAAAATTTATTCTTCCAAAATTACATTTCTAACTTTATCTTTTTTTTATTATCGTGGAATGTTTAAATTAGAATATTTTAAAATAGTAACGTTGCAATCTTATAAATCCTTAATACTGAAATAGAATTTATATTATGAAGAAAACATAAAACAGCATCAGTTGATAACGAAAAAATGATATAAATTTAGTAAAATTCTTTGATTTTCATTTTTCTTCTTCGTCAAACTCTAAAATAAAGTTATCATCTTTTAAGATATACTTACCTTTTTCTGATTAATCATATTAAACGCCAACATCCAATAATATATCAAAATAATTTTCACAGTACTGTTTTGTAGTTATGATTGATTAGTCTTTCCACCCTCTGCGGGCCTCAAAATTTGCATTGGAAAAAAGGTGCAGAATCTTCAATAAAGGAATAAAAATCAGTGTTATACACCCAAAGAATAACACGCTCACCTATATTATGCGTGATTTGTCCTCGGAGTAGGCGTTATACCGTTAGAGAAAAGGGGGTGGGGGGTCCCAGGGAAAAAAACATAAAAGAATTGTAGGTCACAGAGAAAGCTTCTTAAGCAAACAAGTCCGACAAAAGAATAGCAAACGCCTCGATTTAAAAGAGCCTAAACAGGACTAACACAACACACTAAGCCTCACGCCCACGCTTCTCCCCTATAGAAAATAGGTGTGGAAAACTCATAAGAAAACTGCCCCAGTTTTCAGTGATGTTTTCTTTTTTATTTACCCATCAAAAGAAGAATGCACAAAGAAATATATATTTTTTTCTCCTATGCGTACCTGGCTCGAATCATACTAGCAGCTCCCTACCGAATTATTGTTCAAATTTGATCACAATGTGGGATATAGAAAAAAAAATTCGTCAAAAGCTCTCGCCAACGTGTATATTGATTTTAAACCTAAATCTTTAATGTATCTTCCTTGAATTATATTATTTTTGATAAAATAAATGTTGATTGAAGAAATAGTAGTTGAAAGAAAATAGTACTTTTTAAAGTCTTGAACTAGCAGTTTTATAGATAGTTGTAACTTATTTTAGCGGAGCACAAATAAAAAAATTCAATATAAAAATATTAAAAGTTTTAAATTTATATATTTTCTTCACTTTTTAAATCCCTAATTGTAGAAACGCAAACTAATAGTAAGTTTCAGTCACTCTTTCAGAGTGTTTTGTTATTGTTGTTGATTCTAAATATTATACAAAAATAAATAATGTTTTTTCTTAAACTTAAGTAAAGGCAAGCACTTAGCTTAATGTTAAATTCTTGCAAAAAAAAAAAAAATTGTCTTGAAGACTGTAATTTAAAATCGAGTGATTTCAGACGCGAAACTTAATTAATTCTTTGGGTTTCATTAGAAAATAAAAATTGCTAGCAGCAGAATATAAGCTGAATAGAATATTATCCAAAATGCATTTCTAAAAAATATTTTTGACTGAATTTTTTTTATTTGTGTTATCTTATCAGAAATAAAGAAATTGAGCCTTTTACTAAACAGACATATGGATGCCTATAGTCACACGAGATATGAATTTTGTGTTAAGTTTTTCTATTATACGAATGCTAGATATAAATTTCGGTATCATTTCTGAATAACAGTTTAAAATTAAATGAGATGATTAATTTATGTACTTTCTATTAATTTAATAATTCATTACATTTCTTTTTTGTCAAAAGCGTTTGGTAGAAATCTGGAATTCAATTCTCTATTCTCAGAAGTAAACTATCTTCAGTCCAGTTTTGCTAATTTTTACGTTTTTATCATATTTGCATTACTCCGACAGTATCTTCTGACCTACAAATTACACCTATAGGACGAACGGATTGAAAGCTAATCCCTTTCAAAAATTAAATTGCGCATTACAATATATTGTACTTTGAAGTTTTTCTCTTCTCACCAATAAAGTACTAAAACTGTAGTAGTTCACCTCCGATGCACGTAATTATGCAAACTAATCTATCTATTGATTGATTTATCTAATAATGTTCATAGTAATTCTTATTTAAAGAAGACACGTTCCGTTGTTTTCAATTTTGAAATCAGATAGTGCAAATGGTGTCTTTTTTTCTTAAAAATGCGTGAATCAAAAATATATGGATTGATTTTCATCAAAAGAAAATAAGTAATAATCAAATATCAAGAATGAGAACTCAGCAACAAGAATAAGAAATAATCAAATATCTAGGATGAAGGCTCAGCAACTAGAATAAGCATATTTAGTTAATAATTCCTCAAGATCTTTTCTGCATATCAAAAATTCAACGAGAAGAACTAAGTAGATATTTAATATTTGTTAATCGCTTTATCATAAAATAAATAGTTGGATCAATAATATTATTTTCTCATTAATTTATGTATGAATTTTGCATATTTTTATTGTAATAAAACAAATTAAATGCATCGGGAGCATTACAAATAAAATAATAAAAGGAAATCATTTTTTTAAAAAATTACATTGAAATTAATTTTATAAATCGCAAAATATAAATGCATGTCAAGAAGTGAATTGCAGAATCAAGAGTGGGAATATGATTAAAAAGTGAAAAGTATCAGAACTAAACAAAATTAACATCTTACCAATATGTTAAGATTTGCAACATCTTAAGATTTACAGCATCTTAAGATTTACAACATATTGGTAATACATACAAAATTACATCTTACCAATTGTTAAGATTGAGATTTATTTATTCTCTTTCATTTTCTTAATTTTCTAATTTGTTCGTTTCTAACAGATTCCTTGCAAAATAAACCAATTAAATTTACTCTTCTACTGCCAAATTGAATTCATACTAGCGATAAATAGCCATATGCAGCTCAGCCTTATTTTTTATAGATGCAGCGGGATTTGTTTATTTCGGAAATAACAGCCCATCCAACAAAGACTCCCCCTTGCCCCCTTTCGCACAATCCGCCCCCGCGATATTCGCACGGAACACCTGAAGTCGCGTGCAATCCCCCTAGCCCCTCAAAGAAGGCGCGTGCCACTCTCTGTTTGGTAAACAACTGCTGACTCAGACCGCGCTCTTCATATCTCTGGTACTCTGTACGCCCCCACGCTGACAGCCGAGAGTAGTTTAGTGTAACGTCTGCGGTTTCAAGTTCAGCAGGCTCAGGGCGTGTGATAGTCAGATCTTTCTGAGAATCAGTTTGCATTCAACAAAACAATAAAGAAACAATTATGGTGCGTAGCATCTTTGAGCAAAAGGAGAAATTTTTGAGAAACAAATGTAAAACAAGTTTGGTTCAATATACAAATTGCAATCAAAATCGGTTTTCTTTTTCATAAATAAGCCAATAGAAATACTTTTGATTAATTATATCAGAATTTTTTTTTTCGTATATGATTGTACTATAAGCATAATGCTGACAATATTAGTTAGTTTTTCAACTTAGAAAACAAAATAAAGTGAAACAATATGGTATCACAAGTAATAAATCTTTTATAAAATGGCTCAATTTATTATAAGATATCAGTCGCTTTGCAAAAAATTGCTTTTGCTTGCCATGAACATAATAGGAGAAATATTTCCGATTATTTTTTTGTATAATTAACGACGCTATAAAAATAAAATGTCTTGTACTAATGATACATATTTAAAAAGTTATTACTATCACTACTTCTGTTTTTTTTAATGAAGTTAATAATGCTATAAAAATAAAATAAACTTTTTACTAATAATACATATTTAACGAGTTATTACTATCACTTCTGTTTTTTTATTATTATTATTTATTTTACCAATATCGTTCCTAAATAGATTAGTCTAGTTAAATCACACCGTTTAAGAAAATAAGCTTTCATCTTAACTACTTTCAAAGCAGGATTTCACTCATGCATAATCGAAATAAATAAATTTTAATTAATGTAGTTGCATTAGAAGGCATCTGCTTGGATTTCAAATTAAGATACAAAAATAGGAGGTAATTTCCAGCATAGTTTTTATGAATTTATTAAAGG
This sequence comes from Argiope aurantia, assembly GCA_026543865.1. Classification (NCBI taxonomy): domain Eukaryota; kingdom Metazoa; phylum Arthropoda; class Arachnida; order Araneae; family Araneidae; genus Argiope; species Argiope aurantia. The sequence goes on from JAPMOR010014233.1 coordinate 345,108, forward strand.
AAGAGATTATATTAAAAACAACGGTTATGTATTTATTTTTGACAATAATGTTTTTTTTATATCATTTTGAATTATCTGTCAGAATTATTTTACATCTAGTGAAATTCTTGACAGATAGTTCACAAGCTGTTACTATAATTATTTTAAATATTGAAAAAAAGGGGGAGGGTTAAGGAAAGAGGAATGGGATGTAGCAGCAGATGAAACATATTCCAACTTTCAACTCGTGGAGATTGCGGGATAAGTTGCTGGAAGGTAGAAAATGCAAATATTTGAATATTTTCTCCATTATAATCTCTTAAAAGTCTTGGAGACGTCAAAAAAAGCTTTGGAAGTAGTAAAAATTGTTGAAATGAAAAACTATTTCGATGAAATTTACAAACATTTTAATAACATAGCTTCGCTACATCTTTTCAATGAAAATCAAATATCGGAGCAATTGCAGGAAAACAAATCGGAAAAATTTGCAAACATGACAGAGGCGTTTTGAAACTGCATTTAAGTGTCATAATTATTAATATTTTTTAAAACCTATTGATCTTTTGTGATAAAAAATGAAATTTTCTAAAAAAGGACAAATTGTAATTGTGTTTTTAATTTAAAATCTGATATTTTTTCAAATTTTTATGGAAAAAGAAACAATATAATCGATTATAGAAAGTATGTATTTCTTTAATTTATTTGAATATATCTTAAAATTTTTTTATCTGCATATGATTGAAAAATATGTTTTATTGAATGCAAAAGCCAATTGTAATGGAATTTATAAAAAAAGTTCTGGCTAAACCTTATCTTCAAACTATGAAAAGCTAGTGATGATTAAAATATATGATGTGAATTATTACAAAATTGTTCAAGTCAAAATTGTTCAAAAAAAAAAAAAAAAGGCAAGGGTGACGCAATTTAGATTTATATATATATATATGATGTAATGGAAAAAAAAACCCGACAAGTTGTTGCACATTGAGATAATCATTTCTTATTGAATATAAGATAAATTTAACATTTTTATAGTTCTGAATTTTTTTGTTCAAAAAAAATATATATTTAGCTAATGTTTATATATTATTTGTTGTTTCTTGCAAAATCTCACTAGAAATATGAGTTGTTGGAATGTTTGAATTTGCTTAAATATTCATCTGCCATTTTACGTCCTGTAAAATAGGATGAATTTTAAGCATTGAAAAATTTGCTAATCCCAACATAAACAATTTGCGAAAATTTAACTTTATTCAAAGAGACTTGTGTCTTAAAATGTCATTGAATTCAATGACGGCATCAATTTTAAAAATTTAAACTGTTTCCTCAAAATCATCAGAAATTTCAACTTTAGAATTTATTAAACATTTATATAAATCATATTCATTAAAAAAAGGAACCCTACAAGAAAATGGATGAAGCATTCCGGAGGAAATGCTCACCGCAATTCCCCAGTTTCTCCTCAGAGGCATTGCAGGTTCGCATTTCAAGTGCAGCGGGAAGGCGGAAAGAAAGAGTCGATGATGGAGTAGGAGGAGACAGAAGAGTCATCCTGTAATCGGTAGGGGTGGAGACTATCGATCCTTTTCTGCTTTCAAGATGGCGGATGACTTGGTGACGGCAACTCGAAGCGGAGAATAAATCTTCCTCCTCTGTAACATTGATTCCCCCTACCTTTTAGCCAGCGTCCGGTTACAATCCGCTGTTTGACAGCATGCACCGTCGACTCGTTTCCTAGCATGCAGGGTGATTGTCTCACTTTTGTTTATCGATTTACTTATTCTTGGCCCTTTCTTAATGGTAACAAGAGTCTTTTAAAAGGGAGAATGTGAGCTTCAAAATTTAACGAGAACTGCAAGCAAGATGAATGGGTAAAACAGCTGCTATTTTTAACCTTTAAACAACTGAAGCAATGAAAAGAGATCGTAGTGATTGCCTCATTATTATTTATTTATTTACTTTTCCTTGACACTTTCTTAATGGTAACAAATTGACAAGAATCATGTAAAAGGGAGAATGTGAGCTTCGAAATTTAACGAGATTGCAAGCAATAAAAAGATGAATGGGTTAATCAAGCGTTGTTTTTAACCTTTAAACAACTGAAGCTATGAAATGAGACACTAGTGATTGCTTCACTATTATTTATTTAATTTTTATTTGTCCCCCCCCCTTTTTAATGGTAACAGAGTTACAAGAGTCATGTAAAAGGGGGAACATGAACTTCAAAATTTAATGATACTGCAAGCAAAAAAGGTGAATGGGTAAATGAACCTCTATTTTTAACAATTACAAGATTGAAGCTTTGAAACTAGACACTAGTAATTGTCTCATTTTTATTTATTGTTTTACTTTTGCTTTGCCTTCTCTTAATGGCAGCATAGTTACAAGAGTCATGTAAAAGAGAGAATGAGCTTCAAAATTTGATGAGACTGCAAGCAAAAAAGATAAAGGAGTAAAATCAATCGCTATTTTTACCCATTACACAATTGAAGCTATGAATCGAGACTCTGTAATATAAAAGGAAAATCATACCACATATTTTAATATATCAAACACATGTATTAATTTCTCTTAAAATTATTGTTTATTTATGTTTTATTTTAGTGCTTCGTTTATTTTCATGTTTTTGTTATATACAGTGGTGGCCAAAAGTGTGGACATTTTTTGAAAGTTTCATGTTTTTCACCTTTGCGTGCTTGTAGAATATATTAATTTTCACTTAAATACAAATGTTTATTTATCAAATTGAAAGTAAATTAATGTAGAATTTAATAACAAAAACACTATTACAATATCTGTATTACAAAAAAAGTTACGCTCATTTTAGTAAGATCCCTCTTAGATTTGCATTTTTTTAAAGTAATACTTACACAATCAATACTTAATAGGATAACCCTTATTTTTTAAGACAGCTTCACAGCGTCTTTTCATCGAGTGAACGAGTGCTTGGAGTTCATCTTTCGTAATCACATGATGCCAAGAATCAATTATAGATTCAATAAGGTGTCTTTTATTGGATGGAAGTTTTTTTTTCGTACAAGAATTTTCAAACGTCGCCACAAATTTTCAATTGGATTGAGATCAGGGCTGTTTCCTGGTCATGGTATACATCTATGCCTTTATTTTGAAACCATGCTTTGCATACTTTTGCTGTGTGGCTTAGAGCTGAATCCTGCTGAAAAATAAACGGGGGAAATCCCTGATGGAAGGTATCAATTTTGGTTCCAGGACAATTTCGATGTATTTTTTGCTATTCAGGATGCCATCAATCACTTGAATTCGGAACATACCATCTGCAGACATACATGCCCAAATCATGGCATTTGTTGTTGTTTTTATAGTTGCTACAATGCAATCAGGATGAGGCGCTTCACCTACTCTACGTCTCACTTATTTTCTACATTCACTACCAAAGAGCGATATTTTAGTCTCATCGCTCCAGATTACTTGCTTGCATTGATTTTCTTGACCATTTAATGTGTTCTTTTGCCCACTTAACTCGAATTGCTTTTGATTTAAATATGTTTTTTTTTCTTGGAATTCTAGCTTGTAGTCCAAATCCTGATAACCTTCTTCTTTTTTGTTCTTGAACTTACTGCAATACCCGCTGCAGTCATTTCACAACTAATGGCATCTGATGAAATTTTTCTATCTTGAAGGCATAGCCGTTTAATTTTTCTATCGGCAGTAGCAGTTGTGCATTTTTTTTTCTGCCTGATTTGGCCTTATTTTCCACTGATTTCGTTTTTTCATAACGTAAACAGAACTTTCGTACACCAGAACAAGTCACTGAACCACCAACTTGTCTTACAATTTCAGCATAAGACAGGCCATTTTCTCTCAATATGACAATTCAGCTTCATTTTGTAGATGTCCAATCAGTTCTTCTTGTTGGTTTTGTTTGTTTAAAATTAGTTTAATTAAAAAAAAAGGACTTAAAATATTCAAAAACAGCAATACTCTATTTAATTGTACTAGTATGCATCATTCTGCAAAATATTTCCACAACAATAACTCTTTTACCATCCAAATAACCTAAATTATAGTTACAGACATTTGATGGGTCCTCAGAACAGTGTTTGTGATTGGCTAGTACGCTTTTATTACAAAACACGTCATTATTCAAAACGATTTGTGTTTGTTTGTTCTACTAAAATGAGCGTAACTTTTTTTGCAATACAGATATTGTAATACTGTTTTTGTTATTAACTTTTACATTGAATTACCTTCAATTTGATATCCAAACATTTGTATTTAAGTGAAAATTAATATATTCTACAGGCACGCAAAGTTGAAAAACATGAAACTTTCAAAAAATGTCCACACTTTTGGCCACCACTGTATATTGTTTAGTAGTTGTATAAACTGGCGCATTTATGTATTCGATATTCTGACACATTGATTGCATCGGCAAAAATTTTGCGACTGGAGAAGGTAAATAGAAAGCTGATTTTGTTCTAAACATTATCATTTCAAAAAGAAAATTACTTATTACAGACGATTTTTTAATCCAATTATTCGACAGTTAGTTGATAACAACAATAAAAAAATCATTTTTTTTTGCGAAAATGTCGAAAGTATTTTCATTAAATAATTTTAATCTTTTTTATAAAAACTTTTTTGTATTTTGTTTCTGCATTCATTCTTTGTAAAGTTACATCGAATTTATATTTTCGTAACTTGGATTCTATTATATCTTTAAAGATTATTTTCACAAATTTCAAATTTTGATAAAATATGCTTTTGCAAACACTAACGAATAATTTTTTTTTCAAATTACACACATTAATTTCACAATATATTCCGTAGTTCCTAAAGGACAAAATAAGCAATCTGTTATTCAAAAAGGTTTTTAATTGTTTTTATGCTTCATGATGTGAAAAAAAATTAAAAATTAATGTTATTTTCAAGTTAAATTGCAATATTTAAAAATTGGAAAGAAATACGGATTATTTCTTAGCTCAGAAATATAATTCTTAATATATTCTAGTAATATGTTTCTTACGTTTTCTACAAGATCTCTCTCTCCCTCTTTCTCTCTCAGTCTCTCTTTCTAACGGCCATGATACAGAAATCGTTCTTATTGCTTATTGTCGAACGGCGATAGTCAGTGTAAACAAGCCATCTTACAAAATTTCACACTACTCCATTGAACATTCTTACAGCTTAACTTAATACAACGGCCCGCTTAAAGGAATAGCAAAATATTATTAGGAATTACCGGAAGAGGACTTATCATGTCACCAAACCTTCATTCAATCGGAGGAAAGAAGATGAAAATGAAAGCAAGATGACAGATGCTAAACTAAAGGTTAAATTGAGTGCAAACATAGACTTCGCCATTGCTAGACCGGTAACCACTATAACTTATCTACGGAAATTGATGTCCATATCTTTTCGTATTATCTTAAAACTTAGAAAAAAATTATATCAGTTTTAATTAAGCACAGTCCCCATCCCCCTATTTTTGATATTCTTTAAAATTTGACTGGGCACACAATCTGTAAAAATATTTTTACTGTTATAATGAAATTCCAAGTCATGCGTCGAGAGATTAAATCGTGTGCTTCTTCCAGAGTTAAAATAAAGATGAAAAAACTTGCTTTCCTTAGGCATAAAGTTTGATTTTCATTTGTCCTTTTATTTCATACTTATGTACTTTTTTTAAGTTCACTCTGAATTATTTGTAATAGATTGATTCAATTAAAGCCATGTTTTTCAGTCTTATCAAATAAATTAATTTTTAAATACATTTTATATTAAGAGTTAAGCAACCAAAAAATTAAAAACTCTGAACGAACAAGCTGGTCGTCAAATGCGGCTGGTTTTGAATGAATCATTCGATAAATTTCTGAGTTAGAAGGCTCTTGCTTTATACCTATATCAAGAAAAAAGTTCTCTTTCAATTTTCGAAACGCATTTTTTTTTTTTTTAGTTTATATATTTTTGTTCCATAATAATTTTTTTCAATCTATTTTGTTCCAAAATTATATTTTATAAATTTTTTCAAAAACTAATCCTGAACATAGTCACATACCTTTAAAAATAGAACTAACTTATCAACCAAACGTTCTTATCATCAACAAGTTTTTCGTTATAATACAACATTCGAGGAGGAGACAGCCGAGAGATTGCTTCTGCGAGTCCGGCCGAGCTGCCTGGGAAGTACCGGTGCTCGACATGCAGTCTCGTCCAGCTGCTCCGACTCTTCCAAAGAAAGGTCAACAAAAGGGATTGGGGGTGGGCAGCATGAAAGGGGGGATGGAGGATCGCAAGTAGAAGGCTACCAACATCCTTTTGGCTCTTTTCCTAGCTAGCAAGAGGGGTTTGTTTTTCAAGGGGGGTAACGGGTGAATGTCTCTGGCCATCTGTTAACAACACCCGCACGGGTTTGACGGCTGCAGATTGATTTTAAACTTACCGACAGGGAATTTAGGCAGGCAAGATATTTTTCAGGAAATACAAGATAAGGTGATAATGAAAATTCAAATGAATATTCTATAATAAATTGGAATACTTTTTTCGAAACCATGGAACATTTCTATAACCCATGCAAATATTTAAAATTTTAATATATTTATAAAAAAAGTATTTTGTAGCTCATTTATTATTGTCATATATTATATAGTTGCCTAGGATAACTATTGTAAATTGTATTAACCGCAAGTTCAGTTGTGATAATATATAAATACGTGAAAAATAATCCTCTATAGTCATTTACAAAGTATTTTCACTTTACTCCATTTATTCCCATAATTTTTGTTGAAGTATTACATAATGGGGGTTTAGGTTACCTAATTTACATAAATTTGGTATTTAAGTAGTCTGATAACAAATTCATACCTTCTTTATTGATAAATGTGACTCACAGATAAGAGAACATATATAGAAGAAACTAAATTTCTTTTGTTACATTTTTAAATTTTGATCTCTCTCTCTTTCTTTTGTGTATGTAGGTCTTAGCGTTAAGGAGTATCTCACCACCCTTTCATGCTGACATAGTGATTTATATAATGCTTGTGTGAAATTTAAAATATCATCAGTGAAATAAGAGACATATTTTAATCATAAATCCAGCATGACACTAGGTTGAATTACTTTAAAGAAATTATACTTGAATAAAAGACTTGACGATAAATCTGAAACGATAAATGCTCTCCTTCTATCGAAAATGTATGCAAAGGGATTTGACAGTGGCCAAAACCAGTGGCGTTAGGCATTTAGCGATCCTAGACATTTCCCCTTTTTTATATCCAGTCTTCAACATTCACATTTTAACACTTTCACATTCAACACTTTTTTAATTTAATCGGCGTGTTAATAATTTATATTGTTACACTTTTTTTTATTAGTTTTCTAACTTTGTTATTTACTTCCATTTTAATATTATATAAAAAAAAGCTAAACTAATGAAATTTGTAGTGAAATTAAATTTATTGTGAAATTAAATTTATTATGAAATTAATATTTAACTATGAAAATAACTAAGTAAATAAAATTGTTGAAGAACCAGTTAGATAATTACTATAGTAATTTCTTTACTTATAAATATAAGAATTTAATTATTATAAAAGATTATAAAGAAATATAACATCTCAAACAAATATATTATTAAAAGTTAATATTTTATAGGATCTATCAAGTGAAATATCGACGCAATGATTTAAGATGTTTATATTTTCCTTGACTATAAACTGCAATGTGCAGGGTTATTATACGTGCAAGTGTGTTTATATTTTGATGAAAAACCAAGTTTATAGTAAAGAAAGAATCTATTCCTGAGGATGAAGTTGGCACAAAATTCGATACAAATCTACAGTTTTAATATTGAGACTACATATAAACTTGATTTACTTTCAATGCGTTTTTGATTTATCGAGTATGCATACACGAGGGCCGATATAAAGACAAACACAATTAATTCCGACAAATGCTTTATATTAGATTCGGGATGAACTAAAACATAGAAGTTCCACAAAATTCGAATATTTTTAAACGTTTACAATATTTTCTCTATGAATGAATAACATGCAAAATACTTAAGAAATAAAAAGCAAATTAAATTAAATTGTATTTTAAAGATATTAAACATACAGTGTTATTGTAAGTAATCGATTTTCCTCATAGTGAAGTTCACTCAAAGTAAAATAAAAAGAAAAAGAAATTAGAATTTAAATGGTTGCAAAAAAAAAAAAAAAAAAAAAGAAAGAAAGAAAGAAAGAAAAAGGTCAAATCTTCTTAAATGAGTCGCTGTGTAAATATTAAGTACAATGAATACTTCTCAGTGATTATTGAGGACTTTATCATTCTTAATCATAATGCTGAAATGTGAGTTTATTTAAGTTTAAGTAAACGCTCTTAAACAAAGACAATTTTATTAAGTTTAAAGATTTTTATTAAGTTTTAAGCAAAAAGGGAAAAATTTTTTTCATTATTCTTACATTTGTCTTATTCCTCATTGTCATCCTGAAAAAAAAATTACCTTAAAGCACATTAATTTTCTCTGAAAGTTATTGCATATTTTATTTAGAATGTCTGATAATGAAATACTTTTGCTTATGAAATTTTTAAACGTCTATATTTATGTTTAATGTAGTTATTTATTGAACGAAATAAATACAAATTATGTTTCGGAGTAAATCCCCTGATTAAAAATTATAATTCCATGCTTTTAATTGAGTTATTAATTGAGTATAATTTAATTACTCAAAAAGTTTAAATTAATAAATTGTTGTTATTAAGCAGACCTATAATGAATTGTCGAGTGTTGTGATAGTTTAATTAGATTAAAGGTAAATTTTAATATATATATATATATATATATATATATATATATGCATATATAAATTTAAATATTTAAATTTTTTTATTTGAGGGAAATTTTTGGAATTTCCCTTGAAGACATATTACATAGAAGGGAATCGACATTCTTATTATTTTTTCAATAAATAAATAATATGAAGGCTCTGTAGAAATTAAAAAAAGGTAGAATTAAAAAATTAAAGAGAGAGAAGGAACAAATTTTGACGTTAAAATTACGTTTCATTTATCAAGTATGAATTCATTTTTTAATAGCCGTTACTCTTCCAGAACTACTATGTATTATTTTTCGAAAATCTGTCATCGCAAAGTACGACTTTTTTTTTTCTTTTTCAAATATAATTTTCAGCATTTTTATGTTTTGGAAAATTGACAGTTATGCCATTATATACCATCATTTAAAATCTTAGAATAACACTTTTGTAACCGGGCTTCTTTTCTATACAAGAATTCTGATTGATAGAAAACTCCAAATCGGTATTTTTGATGATTTTGCTCATTTTGTTAAAATCGTATTTTTCAAAAAAGTAATAAAGCGATCTGAAATTTATACCAATATTTTAAAGGCGTAATTATGTATGATGCACTTAAATGAAAACCAAAAAAATTCATTCAAAATAATTTGTACATCTTAAAATTTAATCATGTCCTAATTAGTCTATCCGCTTGTTTGACAGATCATTTTACAAGTCTGCGTAACACTAACAGCATTAATTTGAACTTTCCACTCAAATAAATATCTTCGTAATTTCGTAACGAACTGTCACTTCTTCCTTCCACCCCCTTTTGTTTAGTGACATACTCGGATGAAATCTTGAAGGTAAAAACGGGTGAGACCTATTTTGGATAGCCAGTTCAATAGTTAAAATCAATAATATTTGTGTTATTTTTATTTTCATTTTGTGAAAGCAATTAAACTGGATCAATTAACTCAAATTAATTGATCCAGTTTAATTGTGCTTGAGGCTGTAGTAAATTGATCAGATAGTATATATATTATTAAGTAACTCTTGATAACTTTTTTTATAAAATTGTAATAAAGATTTCAATCGTTAAGTGAACTAACTAATCTGTCTTCTAATTACACTGAAATTAGTTTTAATGGCTTACTTATTGTATTACTCGAAATTTATCGGATAATACAATAGAGCAATATACAATATCTACAAGAGAACTAAAAAAAATCAAGATTGGGCAACTCAGGGGCAAACGAAAGAGACTACAGATATTTTAATTATATTAAAAAGAAAAGAGTAATACTCTGTTTTTTTTTGTTTTGTTTTTTTGTCAGAATCTTCGTTTTTAAAGGATATTTTAGTATTTCATCTAGTGATAATCTGAAAAATATCAGGAACGCCTCATCTTTCTTCAATTTTCACATTTTTATAACATTTTTTTTCATTGTAAAATGTTTCATTATCTTAAAATTCTTTTCTTTGATTAATATTTATAAAACTGTATTATGGAAAATAGCTCTTAAAAATTAATCAAAGTACTAATAACTCTCTAAAAAATTCTTCACGAAAAGATATTAGTTTCACGGCTACCTATCGATCATGCAATCGATCCGAGGCGGGCCTTTTCAATTTCACGCTTCCATTGTTCGAAGGAAAAGCCTAAATCCTTTTATAAGAAGAAAGAAAATATCCGTTTAGCTTCAGTTACTCGAAGCGTAGACTCTAATTAGTGCCGTTCTCTTTCCTCACTTTCCAATGAATGCTTTAACGAAATGGTTGCCAGGAGGAACGTTTTGGCGGCATTCTCTTCGTTGCCAGAACTGAAATCTAAATTGCATCACTTTTTTTTTTTGTCTTTTAAATAATTTGTAGTAATTTATTAATTTCAAATTGAATAATTTTTGTAAAATAGAACGAAATGCTTAAATTTGTTTTTAAATTATATTTTATTTTGTAACCGAATCTTTTTTAGGTCCAGTAGGGACAGAGTTCTGTATATAAAATTTTTATTTCTCGAGTGCCTTTTTATAGTTTTATAGAGTTTGATACTCACATATTCATTCTAAAAACTTGCAGGGAAATAAATTTGAAAAATAAAGAAAAATTAAACATTTGTTAAGGGAAAACTTCAAGAAATTAAAAAAGAAATATTAAAATCAAAATGACGTTTTTCAAGAATAAAAAAGTAAATAAATAAATAAAAGATCTAAAGAAGATTTTCGTGGCTTTGCTTCGATGTGTGGTGGTGTTTATGAAGACTATGGCAATTAAACCCTTTTCAGCTTTTTTGCTATCATTTTATTTGAATAATTTTACTATATGTGAGATTAAATAGAAAATATTAATTAATTTTTAGGAGATTGTTACATCTAGCAGTCGATTAATTATCATTTTTTGTAAAGCAATTAAAAGTTGTTAGATTATTTTTAAGAACATTTTGAATTTCGCCAAATGATTCCAGGATTCATAAAAATACAGATTTAAAAAAGTTACGGATCTTAAACTTACTCCAATATGATTCCATATAAAAATTTAAAACAAATAATTTTCATAAGTAAGATGCAATCTAATATCATATTGATATTATATGACATTGGGAATTTTAAGTTAACTTAATTATATTAAAATTTGTTTGAAGTTCTTCAAGGATATAATGTGGTTAATATTCTGCATAAGTATTTCTCTTACAGGGAGCTTCTTCCAAAGCATCAAAGATCATCCCAATCCCAATATTGCTCAACAATCAAATTTCACCAACTGCAACAGCAAGTACAATTATCCATATGCCACCACCAAATGGTCTCTTCCGCTCAAACCACCATAATTCATTTGTCTCTATTCTACTTTATGCTTACAAGCCCTCACTCTTTTATTACCAACCACAAGTTTTCACCATCACACCTACCATATTTCATCCGGTCTCATGACCTCACCAAATTTGCCTTCTCGCTAAAAATTCTCAGGGTTCCCCGTCAGGTTCCACAGTCATAATAATACTGAGTAGAAGTGTTTTTCACTGGCACTCAACAAATAATCTAATGTCAGTCATTGCTCTTACAGTTTAGCCAAAGAGTAAATATTCTTTCTGTAAAATGATTTTTAAAAAAAGAATTGAAAATTGCTTAAGTTTTTTAAAATGCTTCTTTAAATTTTGCAACAATAAATGTTTGTTAAAAAATATGTTAAAAGTAGTACAAATCAGAATAAGATTTTTAAAAAAAAAACCATCACGTCTAACCCTGTAAAACAGTTTTTACAGATATACGATATGTGAAGGACAGAAAGACATTATTCCTTAAAAGAAATGTCGTTAGGTTAATAAAAATAAATCGTTTGTTATAATCTATGGTGCACAGTAAAGAATTGTACTGGAAATTTTGTAGAAAAAAAAAGGAAAAAAAAGAAAAGAAAAGAAAAAGAGACCAATATCCTATTCGCAAAGATTTACAGAATCATTGCTGCTTTTATTTGAAAAGGAAACATGTCTTAATTCTACTTTAAAGAAATTACAGATTAAAAACCTGTAAAGCTATCTCTTTGGCAAAGTTTCAGACAAAATGTGGAAAAAAGAGCAAACTACATATAGAAAAAAAAATCTTATACATTTATAAGAGTTTTAAAAAAATTTGTAAACTTTTGTTTAAATTTATTCCTGTATCTCAAGTGGTTTCAATTTTTAATATCACTCACTTCCTTTCATTCTCAAATCATTCTGATATACTACAGTGAAACCAACTACATGCATCAAAAACAAAATGAATAAATTTTCCACAATTTATACTTTATTGTAATGAAAAAACTGTGATTTAATTTTCAATACTGCTTTTTTTTTTCTTGTTTTGTTGTTGTTAGGCTTGAAATGTCTACAGTTTGAAAATAAAAACATGTTTCTGATTCTAATCGTAATAATGAGCATGCATAAAAACATCCAAAAAAATTTAATTTGCTAAAAACAAAATGTCTGTCTTAAAAAAAATAACATTCTTTTTATTCTTTATGAAAAAAATCTGTGCATACTAATCTTTGCAATATTTTTCATTATCAAAATAATACAGGTGAAAAATATATTATAGGCTTTTAATCTTCAAATCAAAAATAAACTTAAAGATCCAATATTCAGTGTTAAATAAAGTCAGGAAAAGTTTAAGTTAAATTTTAAAGAACACTATATCTATATGTTTTTAAAATATTTATATCCAGTGATGAATTATAATCGAGATATGAAAAATAGGATTACAGATAGCATGCCTTTGAGACTATAATCTTATGTCTTTACTAACAGTTGCTTTCGATGTTTTAATTTTCTTTTAAATAACAAATTATTTTAAAGTAAGAAATTTATTGCAATCATACGTTTTTAATGGACATTTGCTTGAATTTTAATTCAGATGACTTATTTTTTAATTAATGTTAAAATGAATTCATTAAAAAATACTCGTGGTGAGACTCGATAGGATTAAATTTTTAAACTGTATATTTCAGTGAATAAATTTAATACCTTGACTAATTGATTTATAATTCTTTTTTATTTTCTGTCAGATAAATTAATATAAATTGATATTTTCTCTTGTTATCTAGAGAACAATTTTTTTGGAGGAAATCATTTATTTCAGTGATAAAGCCGCCTTTCCCGGTAACCTAATATAAAAACGAAAATGGCTATAGGAAGACAGAGACAGGGGAAGGGAGAGAAATTCCCCATCAAACTCCCTCTTTTATCTCTAGCGCAAAAATTCTCCACTCCCTCCCTTCGTCATGGAAATCCTTTCAATAAATCTCCCCCCCCCCTTCGGAATCCCTCCGTATCGTGATTGGGCTATACTAGGACTGTTGTCGATGGTGTCATATCGATTGGTCGCCCCCCACCCAACACATGAATTCGGGGTTGATTCATCAGCATCTCTCCTCCCTTTTATCTTGAGCTTCCCATTGGATACTTTGGGTATCGCTTTAATTTCGATTTTGCTCACCTACCCTTCCTTGTCGCGTTCCTCCCAAACCGCTCCGTCCACCCCCTCCAGCTTTTCATTCGCAGAGATGAGGAGTGTTTCGAGGCAGCCATTTTGAATCGCCGATTATTTGTAGAGAAATTAACTAGAAAAGGATGGAGAAAACTCGGGCATAGGAAGCTTTTATTGGATTATCTTCTTCAGACTCCCTTCAGAACAGACTTCTATTTGATATTTATTTTTTGATAATTTCTAGATTATATATTTATAATATCATATTTGTTTACAGATTGTGACTTCTAAACGAAGTTAAGATTCGGAATTAAAGATGTTTCTCAAAACTTTGATTACTTTATAGTTTTTAATGTTTTTCTTAGGAAATGTAATTGAAATACCAGAAGTAATTGCAATATCATAAGCAAACGAATAAATTAATTCAGGTGGAATCACAGTCACCAAATATATTATAATCTGAATTTGACTGCTTTATGCAATACTGTGACAACACATCATCTTTTCCCTCATGGACAGTGTGCAAGGACTTTAAAATTTAACTGATTCGGCACATTCGACTTATATTCAGAGATCACGAACTGACTTTGTTTATCCAAGAAAACTGTATATATGTATAATTGTGACAGAGAATTTTTACTTAATTTTTTTTCTTTCTAAAGAAAATTAGCACTATTCTAAGCAGCTAAAAGCAGACATTCAATAAAAAAAAGGAAAGAAAAAACTCTTTTATTGCAACATTATGAAATTATTGTACCATACAGTTTAATTTCTTTTCCTAAGACTATATATTTTCGTGTATTTAAACAATATAAATAAGGTCTGATGAAAGAAAATCGTGCGCACTCATAATGATTGTGAATTCTAGATGTTTTTATATAGTGACTGCGTTTTGAATATTTGTTTTCATAACGGAACCTATACTAAAAACAGCATCGAAACCTATTATTAAAAATAATAATTGAACTAAAAGCTGTTATAAATAACAGATTGAATTAAGAAACTGTCTTCCCATTGGTTTCAATATATGCAAACGAATTGCTCCTTGAAAATAAATAACATTTAAGAAACTTCATTTGTTATTTCTACAGTGTTTACTAAAATTTATTTACTTTTTATTTTTCATTAATTTATCTTATTATTAAGTTTTTAAAATTTTACTATTTCCATTGAATAATTTAATAGGGAAAAAAACGACTTATTCAATCATTTCTTTTTTATTTATTATTCAAATTTTGAACACTTTCCTGATAATATTTAATTAGGTCCAATAGCAAGCCTTTTCTTTAGATTGTATAATTATGAGCGAGTTACAGGAAATAATATTAATAGAAAATTAAATGATTTGGACAGACATTTGAGAACAGATATTGGGAACTAATAGAAATTTTGTAAATAATTTATTTGATTTTACATAGAAGCTTTATTTTTCTTAAAAGGTAAGTTATGGATTTCCTTACCATTGCTACGTCTCTAATACATAAAATATATTCTAAGCATGCTCTCTTGTTCATCATATACATAGATAGATAAAAGTTTTTTTAAAGGATTTTCCGCATTTCTAAATAATTAGTAGAGTTTATTTGTTTTTGAATTTTAAAAAATGAATATAAGTGGATAAATTATAAGAAAGCTATTCTCGTTAATTCGTAAAAAAATCACTCATGAAAAGTACCTAATTCTAACGGTATTAACAAAATTGATCCCTTCACTGCATCAAATTCTGTTTATAGTTTTTTTAATATAAACTTTTTAAGAATTTTCTTAAATAGAAGTTTAAGATAGATTGTAGAATAGAAAGCAGAGTTTCAAAAAAATAACTCGCTTTGACAGAAAATTTTTTCGAAATTTTATTTTGATTTTGTAGCGTATTTTCTGATTTTATATCTAAACTTCACTTGCCAAAAATATTTCTTAATTTGAAATCCAAAGAGTCGTGAATCGTAGGGTTAAGTTGAAACAGAACTTTTCATAATTATAGGGAGAGTTGCATCTTTATGTTTTTTTAATGGGAAAAATGTTAGTTTCTGACAAATTTAGGAAAATTTTATCTAATAATTTATTTGCATAAATAAATTAGTTTCTAAATATTAAAAATTGGACTTAATTGTTCTACATTTGTTTTTTTTTAAATCTTTATTTAATACTTTATTCTAGTAACTTGATTATCTAATTATTATATTATAAATAATTAATGCGAACTAATTAATAAATTTATATACATGGATTAAAAGATGCAAATTTTTGACAACAAGATAGAGTTTCAGTAATTATTTTCCACAAAATCTCTTTTTAAAAAAAACATAATCATTCAAAAAGCAATACGAAGTGTTTCTGAAAAATAAGTGTTTTTCTGTGTGGTTGAAAATTTCTTACTTCAAACCAGAAACTTCATTCTTGTCACAGTTTTAACTTCCATACGTCAGGATGAGAATATCAAAAGATTAAACATTCTATTTGATATTGCACAAAAACAAAACTGAATACCAAAACACGAAAAATTTTTTTTTATTTCCAATAGACTTGCATTACAATATTTCGTTATGAAATGAGAATAAAAATAAGTCATTCAAGTTTAAATAGTATAGAGAGGGTTTATTTTGATAATTTTTAGTAATTTAAAATACCAAGATAATTCTTTTTAATTCTGCGTATATTTTTATCAGTTATGTATTTTATAATGTTACAGTGATTTTTGATTATGAATGCTTACAGATTGGAATTTTTAGAAGATGTGGAAGGGTAACCATTATATACTCTTTCGATGTTGTTCAGTGTCTCTATAATTCAAAAATTATTATCTAAATAAAAATATTATTTTAAATAAAATCAAGATAAATAAATAAAAATAATGATAAAAAATTTTCATTATGCTCAATATTTTCTTCTCAAATTAAACAGAAAAAATAATATTAATAGTTTTATATCTTTTATTATGCATAGGAACATATCTTTTCCTTCATTTTATTCTGAAATCTTATAATTTAAGAAATTATTGGAATGAAGAGTTTTTTTAATGTCTCAATTATTTATAGAAAGAACTAATCTGTTTGAAAATGATAGCATATATGATTAAATTCACTATTACATCAAAAGCTGTTCAGGGATTTAGAGCAAAGAGAAAAAAAATTAATTGTTGATTTTATAATATGTTGATACTCAATAGATGAAGAATGCCATAAAGCAAACAATTGATTTTATTACCTACGTTATTTTTGAAAGTAAGCCTTATTGTATAGTAAAATGTTATGACAATAAATTCAATTTCGTTAAATAATGTAGTCATTAAAAACATACCATGCAAATTATGAACGTTTCTAGGATATATCTTTCGGAAAAGGCCTTGTTGAAAGAAAAAAAAATACTTTCTTATTTGCTTGCCTTTTAGATTTAAAAAAAAAACTAAAAATAACATTCGTCACGTAAAAGACTAACAGCCATAGTTCAGAGAACAAGTTTATGATTAAACTTAATTTGACAAATATAATTTTGTAGCCTTCGTTTTAAGAAAAATGTTCAAAAACTTAAGATTTTATGATTTTTTTAGCTGTAACTTTAAAAAATGATTTTTTTATTACTTCTTCTCATTTAATAAATGAAAAAAGTATAATTGTAAATAAACCCCTAAACCTTTCACCATTCACCTTTTTTTTTTAAATTTTTAAAAGCAGAGAACATTTTGTTTGAAACAATATACTTATAAATTTAAGCGTATTGATACCGTCTGTATATTGATATTTATTGATACTTTAATGCTTTTCATCCTTTATGATTTTATTTTAATTTTTAAAGGTAGAGAAGTTTTGTTTGAAACAATATACTTATAAATGTAAAATAAAACCACAATATTTTTATGTAGCAACAAATATAAATTACTGTGCATTGAAATTAGATTAATTCAAAGTTTTTACTTCGAATTCGTCGGCAGTCGTATTTTTTATCGGATTCCTTGATTCTACTTTAGCACAATATTAAAGCATCTGCTATAACTTGAATTTTATTTCCCTCGTAATTATTTTACATTTTTTTCGGTAGTCAAATGTATCGTATCTTGACTTTCAGAGATCGTAAGTACATAATTTAAGTTAATTCATTGTTAATTAAGGGCTTAATTCACTAGAAGTCTTTATTTCTATATGATGTACTTAATTAAAATAAAACTTTCTCATTAAAAAACTTAATATATCTCAGATGTGAATTATAATTTTTATTTTGAAGTTTTATTACACAGTTGTTGTATTTTGTGTGATGTTATATTGTTTCTGGACTATTTCTTTCTTTCTTATATCAATTATTAATTTTTAATTATCAATTTAATTATTTCTTATCATTATTAAAATAATTTTCTGTTTATTTACTGATTAAATAGTATTTATTAAAATTGTTAAATATATTTTTTAATGTTCTTCTTTATAACTTAAAAAATTGTTCTTAGCTTAGTCATTTTTAGATGCAACTTTATTTTAATGGAAAATTTCTAATGAATCAAAATCGTTTTGCAGTCCTCTTAGCTTCAAATTATCAGATACCCTCTATATTTGTATGGTTTTTGAATACAAAATGAAATTGATTATCAAAACGTTTAAAAAGATACGTTGGTTCTAAAAGACAAATATATTTTTTATAACTATTGTATGATTATACAACAAAAAACTAACAGTAAGAAAGAAATAATAAAAGCACTTTATTCAGATGTCATTAAATTTCTCACGGTGCCAATTAAAATCGGAGATAATCAACCTTTTCCAAAAGACTGATTTTACGAGAGCGCTCATCCATATTAAAACGATGAGCTTTCCTATCTCATTCTTTCCTTTTTCCTCCTCATTCTCCCGGGGTGTAACATTCCGAGTCGCAACAATGCCAAAGTACATCGTCGAGTTAAGTCCTCGATATAACGTTATAAAACGCTGCTGATGTCTCTGGAACTAGGCCAATTTTCTTTAATGGTTGGAGTCCGTAAAACCTAAGTGTCTCCCCTCCCTCTTTAAGTAATGGGGAAGCCAGGGCCACCTAAGAGAAGCTTTAGGCTTAGTAATTGATGGTAAGGACAAAAGATGGCGGAAGTCAGGCTGACACTTTATTGGCTGTCCGCACCACCTCCACCATTAACCGTTGCCCTGGAGATGACTTGAAGACTTACCAAAGAATGGGTTTCCATTTTAGGCACCGTCATCGCTTCAGTTAACTTGAAATGCTTCTTAAGCCCTGAAATTAAATTCCCCTGTGTGTGGAATGAATGGTTGTGAGTTCAAAATTACGATTTAGTTGAAGGAAATTAAAATCGAATTAATTGTATTTGGAGAGAAAAATATGCTGTTATTTTTTTCGAGAATGAAGCCTTTCTTTTAATAACTGCGCTTTTAAACTCAAGGAATTTTCTCAAAGAATGAGCACCGAAATTAAATAAAAAATAGGTAAAACAAATTTTAAAGGTAATATTCTTACAAGTTAATAAGTTGTGATGCCAAAATTTGTGCAGGAAGTTTTTTTTAAAGATGCATTTAATTAAATCGGATATGCATCCCATACTGAAGCTATTCTTTTGAAAACGAACCTCATATTGGTTCAGAGACTAAAATGGTATGATTGCTGCCAATTCCTTTTGAAAATTTCTGCATCAATGCTAGTCATAAATAAATTATATTACCAGCCTGTATACAAATCAGGAATGAGTTGCACAATCGAATTATAAGAGAAAGAAAGGAGCAAAAAGAATGTCGCTGAACTTCGTTTATCATTCTCTAAAAGAAATAAACATAAACCAATTTAATGATAAATTATTTTAAAAAATACTATGTAAATTTATTTTGTTCATAGTCATCTTTATTATTTAAATTGATTCCTACGCAGCTTCCTGTGGTTTTCTATGCTTCTTTAATTTATTAAATTGGTTTAAAAATAGAATAATTTTTACTGTGATAAGTTAATTGAAGTATTATTGCGATTTTCGTTCTTCAGTTTTATCTAAAGTATTTCTGATCGCTCTTTTAGATGCAATGCATGTAAACATAAACTATACTATAAAGAATTATTCCAACTTTACCAAAGCATCAGGATTAAGCAGCAGTATCCCGCCCCTGATAGCAATTTTGAGATCTTCAGGCAACATATAACAATTTCTATTATGAACCGCCCATGCAAAGGTCCTTCGGATAGAAGTATGATCCGTCATCGTCAATAGAACCGTTAAACAAACAACAGCGGCATTAATATGTATATAATTATTTATTGGTCAATCTATTTTATGTCCCTCTCTCTCTCAGAAGGATCATTGGCAATATGAGAGTATCAACAGTAAAACTGATGGATTTAACTTACCGCGCAGCTGAATGCATGGTATGAGGGGGATTAGACGATAATTTGATTTAAGAGCACATGGGAAGTCATAAATTACAAAATGACATTCATTAAATTGCCATTTCCTGCAAGGAGATCAAGCAGAATTCTTATGCTATCACAATCTCAATATTTATCACCATATCATTTATATTACTTTCTCTAAAGCAGAGTTGCATATAAAAGGCTCGTAATGCACATAAATGATTATGAAGGAACAATATCTAAATTATTGGAAAAAGAAGGAACAGATCACTGAAATTATTGATTATTTGAAGAAATTTATATCTACAAATCTTCCTTTTGAAAGCGTTTAAAAATTGAGGTATGTTATTAACTATACATATCAATATTCTATTAGTATTTTGATAGTTGAGTTTAGTTTACTGATATTAATGTCCCATATAAACAACACTAAGGCTGTTTTGGGACGGACCTCGTAATTTTGAACCGCGGTCAGATGACGAGGACGACACTTGAGCTGGCACCTTATCTCCATACCACACCACTCGGGCGGAAGGATGCTTGACCCTGACGGATTTAACGTGAAACGGACCCTCTCACACGGCTGTTCTTCTTAGAATCGGGTATCGAATCTTAAACCCTACGGTTCACCAGCCGAGACCTTACAATCAGGCCACCCCGGCCCATTTTGATGGTTGAAAATGAAGATGAAGCATGTTTTAGATACCTTTTAAATAATTAGATAATCGCCACAATTATGCATGAAATGTCATAATTTGATCGAAAACAAATCAATAATAAATAATTTTTTTAAATTTTATTGCCAGAGGAAAAAATCTTTAGAAAAGCGCAAATTTTATAAATTCATCAAAAAAGTGGGAATGTTATAAATAGAGGAGAGCTATGTAATAATTATAAAAGATGAGAAACATGGAGTTGTGAAAGTAAAAATAAATAGAGAAATCAGTTACGGTTTTATAAGGATTAATTCTTATGTGCTTATATTTTAAATTCGCAAATCGGTAATTTTTTCTGTAAAACATGTTTCAACTTGGTCACATTATTATTGCTCTTTATCTTACTTCTGTATTTTGACTGAATGTCAAGTATCAGGATTTTAGTAACAGCTCTTGCAACTCCCAAGCAAACTCAATTTCACACTATAAATTGATAAAATCTGCACATTCACTTTAAAAATTCCTTTGATTCTTTGAAAGTTTTCATAATTTACTTCATTTTTATTTCATCATTTTTTTAAAAAAAACTTTTTATAATGCTTATTTGCTTCTCATTATTTAGGATTTGTTTTATTCTATTTTATATAAAAATGTATTTAACTATGAATTTTGCCATAGCTCAGACATAATATTTTCTAAAGTCAAATGCTTTATTTTTCATTTTACAATTCACATTTAAAATGATTTTATTCTAATAAAAATATAAAACCTAAATAAAGCACGTCGTATATACTTTTGTATCAAAAACCACGTTTTATACTTTTGCGACAGATAGTTTTTTTTATCTTTTGCCAAAAATCACAACAGAATGCTGGAATTTTCACAATGGTAAAAAGATATTTTTCTCTTCCCTAAGCGTACATATGCTGCTCAAGGGATATCAGTCCATTTTGCCAATAAATCAAAATTATTGTACAAAACTAACCATCTCCCCCCCTGGTTTTCCTTGTTTATTTACTTAGAAAAACCGAAAGTGGCACTTTTCAAATACCATCTGCCACGCGTTCACTCCAAAAAAATAACTGACTTACGAGGGGGAAAGTTGAATCTCTGTGCATGTATGAAGACGGACTTCATTTTTGTCAATTGCCTTATTTTTCCTCCCTGCGTTTTTTTGGTTTTTATTGACACATGCTGAGAATGAGCGTGTTCCCTCAAAATAATAACTTGACCTGAAGGGCTACCAGAGAAGCTAAAATATCGCTTCCGTTTATTTGTAGGTAGGTAATTTTTCTGTTATGAAAACTTAAATATGTCTTAGAAAAAAGCTGGTCTTTCTGGTAATTATGAATATTGAGTTAAATTGAGATTTTTTTTTCAAATGCCTTTATTAGAAATAAAGTAAGAGTTAATCATATTAATACATTTTATTTATTTTTGAACTCTGGCTTGTTTGAGCCCCGAATTCGTAAACAATATACTCAACTAAATGTTTAAATTAAAGTAAGTTTAATGCAGAAATTCATATAATTCATGATTTAAGATGTGAAGAATGAAAAGCTATTTTAGTCAAAACTTCCCTGTTCTTAAAAAATATTTTTAAAAATGAACATCTTACAAATTTAGAAAAATTTAGTTTTTAACATATAGCTTTATCTCAAAAAATATTATTTTATGAAAATAATCGAAATTCAAAAGCCTTTTTTGTTGAATGAATGCATGTTATTATAATCTTTAAATTTGCTCTCATTTAAATTTATACATTGAGTTAGTGAAGGAATCTTAGTTTTATAATAAATTAATTTTCAATTAAAGAAATTTCTTTCATCAATAATAAAGACCTACTTTAAGTTAATGGCATTTACGAATAATTAAATTGTACATAAATTTGAAAAAAAATATTTAAATATTTTCTTTAAAAAATAAAAATATGTGAACAAAATAATAATTCATTCGACATATTAAACAAATGATTCATATATCTATATATTGATATGAATTAATTACACTATTCATTATATTTAGGATATTTTTATTTTAATATTCAAGCGAGTAATTTTTAATGACAGCATTCAATTATGAAAATTGATTGACTGTCTCGCATATGGTATCAATTCACTTCAGTAAATGTTTCGTTTCTAATAAATGAATTTTTGAAAAAAGTTGAATGACTATCTTGTTTTCCATCTATTTAAAATTATCCATGTCCACGCATACCCAATTCTTTATATTTCATTTTGGTACTTCAGTTTTTCCAAAAAAAAAAAAAAAAAAAAGTATAAGTACACTAATAGTGAAAAAATTTCTCAGGGTTTATCAGTTATTTTGCGTGACAGATTTAAAAGGGTTTATATTTTGCCTTTATTACTGTAGAAGCATTCTCATTATTTAATTTTCATGATTTCTTCTACATCGTTGAACGAAATTTCCATTCAAGTACCGGTGCAGTCATGGTTGTGAATAAGACCGTTGGTGATAAACCACACAATGTTACTTGGATTGGCGAAGAGAATTGATTCCAGCAACCTTTTAAAGGCCTTATAGAAAACGAATGTCCATGGCCCGTTATAATAAAAGGGGTTCGATCCAAATATATCCCTTTGAATACAACGGTGAAGGGTGGAAAGTAAATACGCAGTCCTGTAACAGCTGCGGAAAGTATGCTTCAGTTTATGACCGTATTCTTTCCGAAAATAAGAGGAAATTGAATGGAGCGTGAAGTAAACATTTCTATTTTTGAAGAGAAAAAAAACAATGTATTTATTAAGAGAAAGTTGTAGAACATATCTCCTGCATCAGTAATATCATCACATGTCTATACTTTATGCAGATATAATACTATTTTAGAAATTTAACAAACTAATCGCCACTACCATCACAACAACAGCAAAGCTGTTTAGATGTATAGAACTGCGGGAAACAATTGAATCAATTTTACAAGTAAAATCCTAAAAATAGCAACAAATTCATCAAAATTAATATTTCTGAATACGAAGTAAGAATGTTTTGTTACTTATATATAGTTGCATTTTGTTAACAGCATAGTAAAGAGCATGAAATTACACATATCTCAAAAAATTAATTCTATATATATTTATATTCAGGTTTTTTTAAGAAAATATAAACAGTTAAGAGAATAAAAGCAATATTTATTGAAGGTGATGATTGATATACTATCTTGTGAAGGAGATGAAGAATTTTGAGGTTTCCATAGATGAATGCGAGTTCGAATTCAGGGATTAGTCATCAATTAAGTCCGCAGGTATTAATGAAGTCATTAATGAAATTTAAAAATAAATATATATACATCAATCATCCATCTTCTTTTGTTTGGTAGAAAATTTTTTGTCAATTATTGTGCATTTATATAATGAATGTTTTATTGTCTCTGAACTACGGATAATGAAAAAAGATTTCACATGAAACATATGTGATTCATTCGCTCCGAGCAAAAACATTACCTGTGAGAAACATTTGCTTCACATGGTCATTAGCTTGCTAATTTTAGAAATTTTATTTTCCAATTAACTTAATAAAGCATTTAAAAGGTTATCATTTAACGAACATTAACTTTTCTTGTGAGGATCTTTTTTGAATGGAAATGAAATTATTTAATTTTTTTTCATTGATACAGTTAAATACGCATAATGGTATTGCTAAGTCGGAAGTTTAAGATGAGGATAACTTTTAATACAATAGCAGAAGAGAAAAAAAATTTTAATAAAAATTAATACACACTTTTTTTTCTTCAAATGTTTTGACATCTCCAAAATTTGTCCAAAAATATTTCAAAATAGGTTTAAAAAATAACTGAATTTGAGTATTGTTTCATTTCTAAATAAATAAATGAATAAAAATAATAATTTAGGAAATTAAAAACTAATTTTCTTTTATTTAAAAAAAATTTCAAAGAAAAGTTAACAAGAAAGATCTAATTTCGATAGAAAATTAAAAAGAGACCAATGACTTTTGCCAATTGCATTTTTGTTATTATTGAACAACAAATATGTCATATCTTATCTCTTGATTTTGAATCGTCCACATCAATCATTTAAAATGATTTATTTTTTATTGCAAAGATTAATATCTTGAAGTAAATCAATTAATGATTGTTTGATGTGAGTTTCTATATCTTAAAAACTGAAATGAGATGCAAATGAAACAGTTGATTGAATAAATTGGACGGTCTGTGATCAGAATATAAAATCAGGAAAAGAAATTAGAAATACAAGGAAAGAATAATTCAAGAAATGAAATGTAAAGACTCTTAAGGAAATAAATGACAAATTACATTACTTGCTGGAACTAAACAATGAATATTCATTAGAATTAAGTAAAAATATGAAAAGAATATTTTCAATTATTAAAGCTTTAATCTGTTGTCGGATGATATAGTTATTAATGATAGTTACAACAAGTGAAGATAAAATTAGAACAATATTTATAAATTAGAGGAGATTCAAATTGGAGTCCAACGATGAGTTAAAAAAAGAGATAGATGCTGGAATGATGGTGAATCGAATTATTTAAAAATAAGATTGCTACTAAGAGTAGTCTTTAGGGTTACTAATAGTGGTTAAAGTCATCATTTAAGAAAACGGCAGAGTTAGTAATTATTTGCAATGGTAAAAAGAAGAAGAGTGATTATAAAGGTGGGGTTTACTTAGGCTAATTTGACTAGATTAACATCTCGTTTTGAAAGTATACTAGGATTAATTTGATACAGACTTTGGAATTTTAATCATGGTTAGATGACGAGATAGTATCTGAATTGGCGCACCCTCCCTTGATTTCCGCATCCTACAAAGGACGTTTGATCTTCGATTTTACTTATGTGTAGTAAGCTGTTGGACAACGGAACTTCTATAGAATTGATTCTTGACCCCACATCTGTTTGGTTCTGAAATCGAGACTGTACCACGATCCAGCCCCTACTGTCAGAACGTTTGGAAAAGGCCAATGAAGCAAATTAACCAAAATGTAAATATCTCTGAAAGCTCAAGAACTCAGAAGGATTAGCCAGTAAAGAGTAGAGGAAAGTGACTTATAAATTGATTAAGAGCTGTCGGCTATCATGGAAGCTCGTGTCGACTGTTCTACTGTTGGGCAGTGAATACATATAGATTGGATTTATACGAAGAAACCAGTGATTTACATTTCTTTTACTTTATATTCCAAAAGAACACACTTGATGATTAGTAATCATGACTCATCATCATTGATGATAACTATCGACTTTTAACAATGCTAAAAATCGAAAGAATTTTAGCATCGGATAGAATTCACGATACTCTACAATTTTATTTAAGACTGTGGATATCTTTGATTTTAAAGAAATCAGAATCTGTCAAATATTTGTTTTTACAGAAGTGATTAACGTTTTAGAGTGGAATAATCAAAATTGGCAGCATCAAACTGCAATTTTTTTTATAAGAAATTCTTTAACTAAACACAAACATATCGAAGATGG
>JAPMOR010014250.1:20286-31205 GCA_026543865.1 Argiope aurantia
ATATATATTATGGAATTATTTGTGAGTGCAATATCTTAAAATCCATTGAACTAAAATAAATGATAAAATTTGCAGTGAGGTTTTTTCCCATCAAAATTTTATATCTTTTCCCAATTTTGGATAAAATTTGTCTGTAGGAAATCCATCTATGTCTGTTTGAATATCTGCATTCATGTTTGTGTATATGAATTCTTGTGAAAGATAAGTTATAAACGCTGAATTAGACGGCAGATAAAATTTGCTTACGGTTTTATCTCAAGAATTGTTCACTCATATCAGAGTTTGCACCAGACCTATTAATTGATCTTCAATCTGTAGGTCTGTCTATTTATGCAACGTGAATGGCATAACTAAAAACATAGCAATTTTTAAAAAAATAGAATTAGATTTATAGTTTTAACATTAAAACGTGGTTTTAAACTTTAAACCTAATCAGTCAAAAGAAAATTATCAAACTTTATTCTTTTCATTAAACTATGAAGCTAAACACAGAAAATAGAGTCAGAACCTTTCATTAATTTTTGCCGGTGATTAATTGTTACTTTCCTTTCTTATCTCACCCTTTTATGAAGATCAAAAAAATTCAGACATAGTTATTGTTCTAAATGAATAATGAATCATGTTTATCAGAATAAATAAATCACAACAAAAAAATGGAACAAAAATATACATTATTTAATACAAATATTAACCTTCCCAAAAGAAACTAACTAAAATTTAAAAATAAAAAAAATTTATAAGGCATGGTAAATAGTTGAGATCGTTGGATATAAATGGAATCAAGTCACGATGCTGCACTGTCATATGGCGAAAGCAACTAAGCATTCTATCTAACAGATTGTTATCTTACAATGTGATGGGAAATAATGTCCTTTATCCCTCCCGAAAAATACTTAACCTATTCTAAAATATAATCCATATTGTCACGTAGAATTATAGTATAGAACTCAATGACACACACAAGAGGTAGAGCTAAATCAATTTATTAACAGAACTCTGAACTGAAAATACAGTGACTGAAAAATCTTCTGCTTTTATATAAGCAGGGAAATTTCCAGAATACTCTTCTGGAGACAGTAAGAAAAGTCCAGAACACTTGTCTGGTAAACTAAAGAAATGTCCAGTATCTTCTGGAACATGAAATAAAGGAAAACATAAAATCAAGGAATTAAGTATTTACATATACTATTAATCGCATTGTCTCTAGCGAGATTCGAACCCAGGTCTCTTGATCACGATACCAGTGCCATGACCATTCGGCCATGGAGATTCGACTGTCTTTCTTCAATGCGGCAATATTGCTTATTTGCTACAATAAATCCTATAAGCCTGAAGGATTTCTAATTGCGATATCCCCACTCATGATAATAAAATTTTCCGCATTACTTTTCAGTGTACAGAAATTCCACTTTCCCACAATTTAAATGTTATTTTACCTCGCATACAAAGAGACTGTTAATACAATCTAAAGTTCTTTGGTTCTGTTAGCATAATTCCCCTAATCTCTGAGAAAGACAAGGATTTTGTAAATATGATGAAATTCTACTAAATTCACATGGCTAATTCACATTCTACTAAATTCACATTCTACTAATACTAAATGGCGCTTTTTTTTTTTTTTTTTTTTGCTCGTTAAAACATTTGTTACTCAATGAAGTATTTCACAAATAATGATCAAATCTGTTCCTTGTCTTATAAAATATAAACTAATAAACAAAACCTCTCAAATCTATGTCAGCATTCCGGAGGTACGACTATTCTAATAATTTCCATTAATGGGGGAAATTAGGATAATTAGGACTAACATTTCGTCGTTGTCGTTGTGACTTAAAGAGATTATATGCAGTTTTGTATATATGCAGTATTGCATTAAATGTTATTGTAGAGTATATCACAATATTATACAATATTATATTGTAAAGCATCATACAATATTACTCATTATTATATGGAGAAATAGTGTACAGAGTCATAAAATGTTGCTACCTAGGCAATATGCTGGTACTGATAATGTTCAGAAACAAAGGAAAAATTACGAATGTATTTTTTTGAATTTCCCCAAATCTGTTTGGCAAATACAGATTACCTCATTAATAAGGTATCTTTGTAGAAAAGTTTTCCTTAATTTCAAAACTGTAAATATTTTTTTAAAAAGCAATTTAACGAACTACTTACATTAGTCGCATGATCGTTTGAGAATATTATCATGTCATGATGTCAGAAAATATTAATAAAATGTAAAATATTTTAGACTTTTTAAAAATAACTGAAGAACAAACAATAACTATAACAGTCTTATTTCAGAAATTCTTTTTCCACGAATTTTTATGACAGAATAGATTCCAAAAATTAACAATTGGATATATAATGATATTTATATTATTTTATGCAATAAATAATAATTAATTAGTAATACTTATTACAGTTGTTTTTAATGTTTTTCTTTCGTTGATAAGGAGATTTGTATAAAAAGATCAAATTTGAATTTTTTTCGAACTTTTTTTTAAAATTTTAATTGTTGAAATCATAATGAAATTCAATTTATATCCATAAAATAAAAAATCAATTACTTCATAATGAGTTTTAATTTTTATGGAATAATTGATTTCTTGTTTTAATATTCAATTCAACTTAACTTCCAACTCGTCATTAATCGTCACCTCACGCTTTCAGAAATTTGAAGGAAAAAAAATCATTTTCTGTATTTCATGATACTAAAGACTCATTTTTTATTCTAATTTTTCTTTTTTTAATGGAATATTTAATTCATTATTATAATGATTTTATATTCTAATGTACATATATGAAAATATTTATTAGAAGAATATTTCTAAATTCTCCTAATAAAGAGTTCTTTAAAATTTATCATTCCTAGATGGCGCTTCCTGTCTTGAATCGGAACTGAATATCACTAAATAATTAGATTATCATCAAGCATTGAATATATATATATATATATATATATATATAGAAAGTGTTATATAAACAAACTAGAAAATGCGAGTATAACAAATAAAAAATGAAAGGCGAAATTACATCAAAGTGACTAAAAATTTAAAAAAATAATAATAAATAAATAAATAAAACATGCAGGAAAAGCTGCAATTCAAGGAAAGACGTGGAAATAAATCGTAAATTAATAATAAAATTGGAAATAAAACGCAAAATAGAATGAGAAACGGGCGATCGACGCATTAATTGGTCATCAGGGAATGAAATTAAAGTGAAGTGCAAAAGAAATTATAATATTTTCTGCATACATTGTTGACCAATTAAGTGAAACAAGATCCTTTATTTCCACATTTTTATGTTGATTTAAGATATGTGTACATATAATAATTTTAAATAATTTTAATATTAAAATTGTTTAAAATAATTCCAGAGCTTCAGCACATCAGGAAGAAAAATTCGATTACAAAATTTCATCTTTATACGCATGAACAATTATGTAAAATAATACAATAGCAAACTGAAAAATAAATATCGTTAAATGAGAAAATTAATAAGTAATTAGAAATATGTGTTCAAAATGGCTAAATTTCCTTGCACTATGAGGGAACTAAAATGCCATATTTAGGCATTGTAGGAGGGGAATCACAATCCTTTCACCGAGTTAGATGAAAACCAGTGGCGAATTTCCAACTAGGCTACCAATTAACCTACACTACCACTACGCTGGGGGGGAGGGAGAACTATTATTAAAAACTTTATTTTCTTAGTTGCCAAATAAGCAAGTTTCTAAAAAGTACAAATTTTATGCGTTATAAAATATTAGGGTAATATCAATTTTTTATCAAGTAAAATTGCCCAAGTTCTTATATGTTTCATTACATAAATAATTATAAACCTCGAATCTCTGTTTCTATAATATTGTATACAATCATGGATTCCGGGCAATCTGATGTCAGGTAAATAAAGCCTAATCTAAAGCTAAAATAAATCATTAACTTGCTGAAAATGCATTGAAATGTAAAGCTAAATTGAGACGGTTTATTACAAAGAGGATCAATCACATCATGCATACTGCCAAGACCCGCAAAATACCTTAATTCACTATGATAAAAATTGTATTGCAGAAGATTGATTGAGAGCTGATTGAAAAAGAAAATAAATTTAAGCTCTTTTCTCAAAAAGTATCTATTACTTCCTAGGCATTTTCACGGAAAAGACATAAATTATCTGTTTGAGGCAAAGTAAAAGGGAAAAAAAGGGGGTAATAAAAACTCACAACTATTCGAGGTAATAGCAACAAAATCGCGCCTATCTTTTCTTACAGGACGTTTTCCGAGTTCATGATGAATACAAATTCCACGAAAGAATCCTTTGTAGCACCGAGGACCTGTTGATCCCGATACCAGAGCAGCGTGTCGGAATCTTCCTTTGTGGCTGAAAGTGCCTCTTCCAGATTCCCCGCAAGTCACTCCGCATTCTGAGCTAGGCGTGACGGGGCGTGGGCAAGGTTTGAGTCGCTGCAGCTTAGCCAGGATTCCACAAATGGTGGCATAAAAGTGAATATAACCACCTGCTGGATCAGATTCATGGTGTCTCCAACAGTTGTGCCTTGAGTGTGGATAATGGCAAGGGTAAGTACTCTAACTAGCATCTAAGTGGATTCAAATGTGTTCTTTACCTTGTGGATTACTTTTACTTCTGGTGGATTACATAAGGATTGTCCAAGTTAATAGAGATAGTAAGCTGAATTTGAATTGCTTTATCTTCAGGCCGATAGAAACTTTTACTTTCCATGGATTACACTGCAGATATGGTCTAAGATAATGGAAGCAACTATACATGGATAAATGCTATTCTTTTGGTCATCAGATATTGAAGACTTAGTTTGTTGTTATTGCTTTTAATCCCTGGAGAGGTAGATAAATTAAGCAAACAATACAAAGTTTATAGAAATAACTATGTTTGAATATAAACTTTCTCTTTTAACCAGCAAACCTGAAGACTTAGCTTGCTTTCATTATTTTTATTCTACAAGTAAGGCACACAGTTCAAAGCTTATAGAGACAACTATACGTAAACATTAACTTACTCTTCAAACAAAAATGAATTTTGACTCTGTTTTTTGTTTTTAATTTTATTCGATTTGAATTTTCTGTAAGATTATTCTTATAAAGATAGTTATGTTTGATTATAAAATTAATCTTCTAACCAACATTGAAGGCATAGTTTGTTGCTTTTGCTTATATTTTCGAGTCATAAAAAATCAAAACTGATAGAGATAGTTGTATATTAATATAATCTTAAATTCACAAATATCAAAAGTTGAAGTACTCATTTGTTGTTAATTGTATAATTTCTCGTGGATTATGTAATAAAAATAGTTGACGTGTTGAATGTTGTTGTATTTGAGTGTAAACCTATTTTTTATACCAAGAAATTAATTAGTTAGTAAACAAGTTAAAATTTTGATTTCAATTATGTTCATCTTTCTGTGAAACAATTATATTTATCTCATAAGAACTAGATATGACATATATTGTGAATTCTTGTTTATTAGTATGAATATGTAGATTAAATAGGAGAAAATCCCAAATTGATCCCAAATTGATTTATCTCATAAGAACTAGATATGACATATATTGTGAATTCTTGTTTATTAGTATGAATATGTAGATTAAATAGGAGAAAATCCCAAAT
Source organism: Argiope aurantia (assembly GCA_026543865.1). Taxonomy (NCBI): domain Eukaryota; kingdom Metazoa; phylum Arthropoda; class Arachnida; order Araneae; family Araneidae; genus Argiope; species Argiope aurantia. The sequence goes on from JAPMOR010014250.1 coordinate 25,936, forward strand.
TGATTGGAATAATTAAATACATCACAGTATTAACTTATTATTTTGACTCTAGAAACGGAAAGGTTAACTTAAATATAAAAAAAATTATCGAATTGAAAGTAGCTTTTTATATTCTAAAAATTCCTATTAATACAAATTGTTATTTAAAAGAATTTATTTTAATGTGGTTTCTTGTCTTTGCTTCTCAAAAACAATAAAATAAAAATATTAGCATTATTAATTAATTAAACTGTTATTTAAAATATTTTACTTTTATTGATGATGAATAATTGGAGTATTAAATTTTATTTTCCTTTAATTAACAAAACATGTCCACAAATAGCATATTTCCAAGAAAATACTATTTATTAATTGTGATATGTTGATTAAAAGGATTTCAGACTACGTTTTGTATTCAAAAATGCCAATTTGTTGAGGCAGATTCTTTGAAAATTTGTCTATTTTTTTAAAAAAATATATCAATATAGGAAAAAAAATCAAGTAATTCTAAAATTTATTCTAAAAATTTTATATCGTTGCAAACTGTGAAACGAGAAACTCTTTTATTGTCTCGGCATTTTTTTATTTGTAATTATTAAAATATCATAGTACAATTTCAGCTCACTTTTGGATAATAATTATTAAAATCATTTAGTATTCAAAGTAAAATTTTCTTACTATTTTCAATAAAAGTTTGTTAAAATTATCTATTCCTAGTTTCTTACAATTGCAAGAATCCTTAATATTATTTCAAATTATTAATAATATTTATAATTTGAAATGTTTCAAATTATAAATGTTCTTAGGACAAAAGGAACAAATATACTAATTAACCAATATAATTCAATTATTGAAACGATAGTTTAAAATTTTTATTTCTGGCTTCGAATTAGCCAATATAACTTTGAGTGAATTACAGCTATTACTTTAAAATTATGTTAATAGGAAAATCAAAGGAATAGAGGAAAAAGCTCTAATTATCGAAAAATCGAATCAAGAAAGTTAGATTTTGTCATTCGCTCTCTATAAACAAGTAAATGCATAGCATATGTAAGTTACTGTAATAGGGTACGTTTGAAGGAGAAAAATATCACGATTACCATTCAATCCATAACGATTTTGAAAGCTTCTGCATAACATTACCATCTGAAAGGTACCATTTCTAATTCTTTTCAAATCCCAAAGGCCTTTTGTGCTTGACTATTCACAAAAAACAAACAGGTGAAATACATAACCGATCTTAGAGTGACCTATTTCCTCAGTCTGAATTTCTTTTCCATGCATACATCACTTCAGAATCGGAATCTTACAAAGATAGCACATTTGAATATGAAAGCGATTGAGCTGATGAAATACCGAGGATCATGTTTGTGATGTCTTTCGAGATCCAGAACTATACAGAAAAGTCACCGTTGCGTTGAAAACGAAACCGGACGGCGAGTTTCATGTCTAATATATAACAATCAAAAGGATTTTTAGTCACGTTATCGCAAAACTTACCTCCTTTTAAACCTTTTATGCCTGAAAATTGGTTAAAATGACTGGGCCATAGCACTTCCATTCGTTCTCTTTTTTTTTTTTTTTTTTTCTTGTCTACTTAGAATTCAGATTTGAGAAAAATCTAAAGGAAATGGTAATAATAAAAAAAAAGACAGAAATTCCGGAATGGATAAAATTGTTTTGAAATCTTTATATAATACAAGAAAATAGAATTGAATTATAATTACAAATATAGAATATAATTTTAAAAATTGCAGATAAAAGCAGTTTTTAAAAGTAAGACTTACTTTTTTTCATTTGAAGAATATTAATAAATATTGCAAGAAAAATATTTGTATCCTATATTTGTTTTCAAAAATGAACACATTAATTTAGTATTATGCAAAGAAGAAAATATTCACTCTTCTTAAAAGTTTAACAATATAAAACTTAAATGATAATTTTCATAAATTCCACGGAATCATTTAAAATATAATATTATGATTTTTTTACGGTATTTGAGTTACTGCAATGTTAATTTAAGAATAGAATAGCTTTTACTAAATCTATTCTCATAATATTCAGCTTAAACTTCTAAGTTCCTTCTTAGAAAGTTAGTGGGAATATTTTAATTTTGACATGAAATATCATGATGAAATAAAATTAAAAAAAAATTTTTGAAGGAGTTTATAGAAACCTTTAATCCATTAGATATGAAATGCAATTTCTTCAAATTTTATTATTTGTGTCTAACTCCCAATATCATGATAAAGTCACATTAATTTTTAAAATAAAATTAAGATTTATTTTATTTAGAGCATAGTGCTTAAATATTTGCAAAAATGACTTGTATGTATAATTTTAACAATAATTTATACATTTATTTAATATATGAAGAATCGGAATCGTAAAGTAAACAAAATGCTAACTATTAAGGTCACTGAAATTTTTTTAAAGCTTATATTTTTGTAACAATTTGGATCACAATTTTAGAGTTGATCTCAATTAGTGATTGCATTCAATGACAAGATTTTTTCCTGTCGTTTAATTTTTTCATGCTACCCAAATTTGTTATTACATAAGTCAAACAGACGTAAACATATACAGTCCAAACATCATTTTATTTCATAAAGTGATATCTTAGAATCTATATTCTGCATATAAAATTAATAGAAATAAGCAATGGGGATACTTGTCTTGAGATATATTTATTCCATTTGCAGCTCCTAAATATACCACACTCTTTGTGCCTGCTGCTGGTTTTGGTAGCATTGGTCAATGCTTCCGTTACATGGAGACGCGTTACAAAACCAGCACGCTCGAGCACCCAAGATCTAACACAGGGAATTGCACCATCGACGACAAAATCTACGATTACTTGGAGAAGATCCACGAAGTCTCGCAGATCGACCACCAGAAAAGAAGAGTCGCCGCCCTTGATCGAGGAAGATGAAATCGACACAGCAGACTCTAGAGAACAAGCTTCGGTTTTCGAAGATGGTAAATAAAATGTGTTATTAATCTTAAAACGATTGTTTATGAACTAGATTAGAACAAACTAGAATAAGCAGAATAATTCTATTTCATTTTTTTTTTCAAAAAATCTGAATTTTAGCATTTGTGTCCAATTTTCGTTGTGTGCCTTTCGAACATCTTTTGTTGAATATGTAAATAATAAACTATCCTCTTTGTAATAAACTATGAAATTTTAAATAACTGCGTAGTCCAACATGCAGTGCAATATAATAAAATCTGGTTCAATATTATTTAATAAAATGTTATACGATATTATAAATATATCATGATATCATTCTATATGGTACATTATTTTTCTGAAATTGGAGTAATTAATGCCAAAGTAGCTGGTTTTTTTCTTTTTTGGAACAGTTTTGAAGGCAACATTTCATTTCTGTCTTAAATGAAACTTATTTCAATTCATTTTTATTTCAATTATAAAATACTTCTCAGTTTTTGCCCTTTTCTTTTACGTCCTTTATTTCTTTGCTCGTTATTATCATATATACACCTAAAGACATATCTATTTTCAGAATCATTACTTTATTTAATAAAAAAGCGAATGCTTAAAAAATATATTCCCATAAAATCTCATATGGATTTTGGTTGACCATGCCTCAATATAATTTAAAATAAATCAAATATGTTTTCATAATGATTAGGCATTTCTTCTATTTCAGATTCAGACCAAGAGTCGCCCGTCAAACCACTTGTACCCGGTTCGAGACCTGGATTCTGGTTGGACTCTTCTAGAAGAAAGAAGCCTTCTACTCTTTTAAGACCAGGTGTCCGAAGAAACTCCCTTTTCCCAACAAAACCATCTCGTAGAACAACGATTAGCACAAGTACTGAAAAAGTGACGCCAGTTCCAATCGTGTCCTTTACCTCAAAAACTTCAGTTACCACTGCTCAGCCAGCTTCATCGCCAAGCAAGTTAAAGATATATGGTAGAACTCAATCAACAAAATCTCCCATTGCCTTCAGAAGACGAATAAAAACAACCAAGTCGCCAAGGACTTCAACTACCTCTCCTGTTCCTGTTTCTGTTTCTGAAGAATCTGACATAATTGAAGAGTTGTCTCAAGAACCTGAAGAGAATAAAATAAAAAATAATGAAACAGAACTTGAAGACGATTTTAAATCTACTTCTGAAAATACAGAAGAGACTTCTGCTGAAAAAGTACAAATTAAACCTATGAAAGGTATTAAAACACCTGCTTTAGGAATTAGACGAAGACCAAAGAACGGAACTCGCCTTTCCTGGAGAAAGGGAGGATTACGCATTACTCCAAGAACAACATCAGCCCCTAGATCAACAAGTGCAAGCTCTACCTCAAGCCCAGATGTTGCATCAACAAAACTCTATAGCAGATCTCGCAGACCTTCTGCTTTTCCCAAACTAAGATCAAGAGTAAGAGCAAACAGAACAACATCTTCACCTAAAATATGGACAAGGGAAGAGCAGAGTTTCACTCCTCCAGATGCAACAACTACTCTTAAAAGCCACAACAAAAAACGCCTTGAAAAGATTAGAAATTACTCGAGAAATAGAAACAGTCACAAATTCAACCGAATAAAAGTCAAACCAATTCCCGAAGAATCAGAAGAACAAAGTGACGATTTTACTACAACTCATTCTTCAACAGAATCTGAGGTTACACTTGCTCCCACAACCGCAGCACAAGAGGTAAGTACAAGTCGAACAACAGTAGAGCCTTATTACTTAACAAGAGATTATGGTCAGCTTATTACTGCTATTGCTGATGAACACTGGACAAAAGGATTTTCTTCAACTCGAACCACAAACTCCTTAAAAACTTCTACTGAGTCATTTGCAAGAACAACGGTACCAGAATCAACGTCTACTGAAATTTCCACACAAGCACCTTTCCCAACTATTCTGGAAGAAGAACTCCACACAATTGGGACAACGGAAAATTCTGAAGAAACTTTCAGATATACAGAAGAGCCTCAATATTCCGTATTAAACCAGAGTGAATTATCTCAATATGTTGTATCGAATCAGAATGAAGAACTACAGTATGATGTACAGAATGAGAATGAAGATCCCCAGAATCCTCAATCAAATCTGACTGATCAGGAATATGATGTATCGACTCAAAGTGAAGAGTCCCAGAATTCTGTAACAGATCAAAATGAAGCAATTCCCTATACTGATCCAAATAAGACAACATATGAGGATGATTCAGAAAACATTGTGGAGGAAGCATTTGTGAGTGTTACATCTAAACCTTTGGAGATTGGAGGAAACCTTAAAAATCAAGGTAAAAACAAAT
>JAPMOR010014252.1:0-23165 GCA_026543865.1 Argiope aurantia
TAATTGAAATCGCATCATGTAATTGAAATGCTTTGATAGTAAACAAATCGACGCAAGGCTGTTCTATTTACTAAAGGAAATTGAATTGATGTAGCTTGATTGGCATTATACATGCCTTTAGTTAATGTTATCATTTTTACATGAGGATATTTGACAAGCGCATTTCTTTGTTTTCTTTAGCCTTTGAAATAATTGTAAAAAAGAATAAAGAAAATTGCGAAATAAATAAATTCGTTTTAAAAGTATGTTGAGTTTCTTTGGTTTGCGTATTCAATAGAATTTATTTGGTTACATTTGTATTTTCAATAATATTTCGGAAATAAGTAGGCATTTTCATCATAGTTTTTTTTCAATTTTATTTAACATCAATAATAAAACGGTTTGAATATTAAAGAGATTTGTGCATAAAAATTCATTTTGTGATGAACTAAATAAATTCTTTTATCTCCTTTAAACTAACCTTCATAATCATTTAAAAGGGTAATTCAGATTTGTAGCAACGGCACGTGTGTGATTGGTTTATTAAATGGATTTACTAACGCAATATTTGTTTATGGAAAAGAAGGATTTTTCCAACTACAAAAGAAAGGAAATTGTATTAAATTATAAGAAGTTTCAAATAATAATCTAAGATGAAAAATTCTACACTTATCCCTCATCGATGAAAATAATGTCAGGTATATATTGAAATAAGGGTGGTTATAATTAATTCCACTTTGAAATAGTCATAAAAGAAAAACTATTGGACCAAATGTCATCAAATTTGATAATAATTTAAAGAACGCCATGGAAATTTATTTTCTACCAAAAAAAGTTCAAAAATTCAACACCAGGTGTAAAATGACGTTTTATACAATATTGTTAAACAAAATAGGGCATTTAGACATCGGTTTAAAATGTGTTTAATCGTTTCTGAAACGTATTACAAAGCATATTTAGCGCGTATTTTCTCAAAAGTACTGTTTATGGTAATAATCTAAATAATTTTAGGGAACTGATACACCTACATGTGCGTAACTTTCTTCCTGATATGCTAAGAGCTATTGTTGAGAATGCAGAAATGCGATTTAACTTGTTTTCAGAAAATGGTGGATGCCACAATGAACATGCTTTGCAACACGTTTCAGAAACGATTAAACACATTTTAAACCGATGTCTTCACGTCCTATTTTGCTTAACAATATTTCATAAAGCGCCATTTCTCCCCTAGTGTTGAGTTTTTGGTAGACAAGAAACTCCCATATCATACTTTAAACTATTACCAAGTTTGATAACATTTGGTCCAATAGTTTTCCTTTTATGACCATTTCAAAGTGGAACTGTAATTATAATCGCCCTATATATTCTCGGTTCAGAAATGGAATTCATGTTGTAACACAAATGATTATTCAGAATGATTTTTTATAAAAGAAATGCAGAAATTCATGCACTACACAACTCGCGTATTTTATCTCTATAGATATTCACTGGATTGATGCAGTTAGCTTTATATTATTATTCCATTCCTAAAGTTCAATTATAGCTCCTTGTTATAAATATTCTTTTATGTTTCCACTACTTTAAGGTTATTGAGTAATTATAATTATTCCCTAATCAATATAAAAAACATGAATACTAGAAAAAGCAATGATAACATAGCAACAAGGGATACAAATGTGTAATTGCAAGGGGAATTGTTACGAAAGTAAAATGTTATATATCTGTAATTTTATTTGCCTAAGCAGTTAGCCTTAGAGTAAGGAAGATAGATTTACAGATAATTTTAATGGATACGAGACAATGATCCTGACTATGGGGACTAATTTGGTAACTATTTGTGATAAAAATACAGATTCTCAAAAATAAAGGAATTCTGACGATATTTTTTAGAAATTGAGATCCATAGATTCTTTTAGAAAATTTTATGCCCTATTAAAAATCGATATAAACACGAGAGAACTGAATCGATTCAGTCAAGTGAATTCTCTCTCTGAATTGTTGATCAGGAAGAAAGCTTTCTAGTTGCATTCGAAGCTCTAGTGTGTTATTTCGGCTATTAATAATGATTTGCTGTTTGCCTGTGTGTTTATGATCTTTACAAATGTGTTCTTTGTGTACGCTTTCGCTATATTTTGCTAATTTTGTATACTATTTTTTATGGAATAAGACATGTTTAAAATTCTTTTGGACTGTTATAATGCATATTGGACCTTGTCCCTTGCACACATCGAGCAAATTTCGTAGTGATTCGAATAAACTGATTTTCCAGCTTGAAATTTTTCTCAAGGAAAAAAATAATAATAAAGGGCGATGGGGTAATTCCGCATATTTGGTTTCCTGTTGATATTTGGAAACTCATAATCGACTAGAAAATAATATTTCAGCATTAAGATTTGAAGTGGCATTTTGGTTGTTAGTTTGCTCTGAGAATGCATGCAATTATAAAAGATTTATAAGACATTTAATACAATTATAGGGAGGGCTACATCCTTGTTGGTGGTCGCTGAAACTCAGCATTATATTCTTTTGCTATTTCACCATCATTGCAGTTATACACTGAGTATGCAATCATATATTTCTGTTATTTATAATAGTTTGATTTTTTTTTCTTCAAATTATTGCATAAATACTTTGAATCACTTTATATCCTAGCGATTGTTCAATCTTATTTGAATTTTAAAAATGTTATGCGCGTATGCAGAAACTCTATTAACGTTCCTTTGTGTCCTGGTCTATCTTTTCCTTGACTTGCGACATATGCAACTAAAAACTATTCTCATTTTCGAAATAAATTTCAAAATTAAAAGTCATTTTAGTCTCTAGTTTTGTTTACTGTACTTACAAAAGTGTAGATATAGCATAATTTCATCATTGTTTGCCACGTTTTATGCCTATGATTCAGATACCAATCTAGTCACCCTCTATTTTTATATCTCTTAAATGTAGCAATAAAAGGTAATCTAGTTAAATAGTATTCATGAACTAAGTAGAAAAAAAAAGATTGGAATCATAGTGTCTCAAGTGACAACTAGTGTGCTAATTTAAATATGCATAAATATCATTCATAATTTGAATTTCTACATTTTACTCACAATTTTTATGCATTCTTTGAATGAAAATGTTGCAAAATATAAATTTCCACAAATGCAATTCAAAGAGAATTTATACTTGCTACAAAATTACAGCGCTGAAAATTCAGTATTAATGAGCCTATAAACGCAGCTAGACTCAGACCTGCCACTAAAGCATGCGGATTAAATCTGAAAAATCGGACCGCTGAGACAGCAATTGGCGGAAACTATGACTAAATCCTTAGGACCATCACGGCTTTCCGTGGGAAGCAAGTCCCGTCATCGTAAAAGGTAGACTACTTCCACTAGAACTGTACCCACCCGGGTGCAGTTCAGTACAATCCTCATTTTTGAGGTGCCTTTCTGTGGGAGTTAATGCATCTATAAAATAAAATTATACATTGATCACCCCAACATGAAAAATTGTTTAGGCGCGTTGAGCCTTTAAAAAAAACTGACACATTATCCGTGCGAAATCTTAAAATCATTGACAACATTCTTTCTTGATAAAAGTGTCAAAAATAATGTTTTTGGATGTGAATTAAGTGTGTCTCATACGGTCTCCTAAATCAAAACTGCCAAGCAGACCTGTGAAGCGTATGAGATTCAAACCATGAGCATGTCTAGTCTTGCTATTTATCCGCAGTAGTATTTTATTAATAACATAGGTGACAACAAAGTAATATGGCATGGAATTGTTCATACAACTGATTTTAGTTCAATAAAAAATCTCATATATTTTTTCAAAAGAAATTACAAAGTTACAAGTACGAAAAGCAAAAGCTCTGATTATATTATCAGAGGAAAATCAATTCCAGGGATTCTTGAAAAATACTTTCCAATTCAACGATTCGAAGTCAAATAACTCAGCAAATAGCTGTAAATCATTGATAATAATTACAAGGTGCCAGAAGTATAAGACCGATTAGCTTATTTTGTTCGTTACAATTCGTTTTAACAATTATTTTGCATTCATATGGTGAATGTGAATAAATGCTAACTACGAATAAAAAAATTAAAAAAAAAGGTGAAACTTATGTGATTCATACGGTGTGAACAATTACATTATCTGCAAATACTGTAGAAATATATTGATTTTTATTTTCTGGTTAATTAAAATATTGTAATTTCATTATTTAACTATAAATAATTTATTTAGATGTACATTGTAATTTGTTAACAATTATTTTGCATTTATATGGCCAATATGAACCGATGCTAAACTAAGAATTGAAAAAAATAATAATAATTAAATTTCCGTGAGGCATGTGTGATTTATACGGCGTCTCACATTATTTTGAGATGCATTTGCTTCACATTGCAATTAACGTATCAAATTAAAAAAATATTTTATTGAATATATATACATATATATTTTATTTTATATATAAGTATAGGACAATATTGCGTGAGCGGAAAAAATAGAGATGAGGTAATGAATAAAAGTTGTCTCTTCGACAAGAAAGTAGGGACGAAGAAAGTGAATAAACGAGAACAAATGATCTAGATTGTCATTAAAAATAACTTCATAGTCCAGATGCATTCGAAACAAAAACAGTTTTCGCAAAAGGAGAAAAAATCGTGAGACATATGTGATTCACACGGTACGAATAAATACATTATCTGTGAGACGCATTTGCTTCACATAACGATTAACTTATTAAACTAAAAAATTTTTATCGAATGAAAAAGTATAGGACAGTATAGCATGACCGGAAAAAGCTGATATGTGATAATAAATAAAAATTGTCTCTTCGGCAAAAAAGAGCAAGTAGAAGAGAAAAAAGTGAATAAACGGAAACAAGAGCACAATGTTGTCATTAAAGTAACTTTATAGTCCAGATGCATTCGGAAACAAAAGTAGTTTTCGCAGGAGAGAGAGAGAGACAGAAAACTGGAATAGCGGAAACGCCGATGAAATGAACAAAATGGCCGGATATAAGAAAGTAACGGAATGCGATTGGCGATTTTTCCTGGGAGAGGAAAATAAAAGAAATCTGATTAGGAAAACAGACTGAAAAATCATCCGTAGCAACAAACCTTTCACTGGAAGATTCGGTTAGGGTATTGCTAGAGAGAGTTTTTTGACATTTATTTCAATTCATACGAACTTGCAAATTACATTTACTCAATTTCTTCTGTTAAGTTCCAATGTATCACAAGAAAATCGTAAAAAGGCAATTCTTTTTCAATTGGACTTTCCAAACATATCAAAATCTTTCTTTTATTAAGCTCTGGATTTCACAGAAAATCCTTTCGCCTTTCTCAAAAGAATTCTAGAGAAAGAACGCATGAAAAAAAAAAGAACTATATAAATATTAACTAATGCAGTGCAATTCTAAAAGGGAATACCAAAAGTAAAATAAAACGTTTATACGAACTTACAAGCTAAATTGCGGAAGTTTCTTCTATTAAACTCCGGACTTCATAGTAAAGGATTTCGCCTTTCTCCAGATCATTCGACAAAGAACACATGAAAAAAGAAGCTTTCTAGATATTAAATACAGTGAAATTCGAAAACGTAGAACCAGACGTAAAGAAAACATTTACAGGAATTTGCGAATTAAATTACTAGTGTTTCTTCTATTAAGTTTCGAATTTCATAATTCAGCATTTTACCTTCCTCCAAAACATACGACATCGAATTAAAAGGGAAAAAAGAGCTATCTAAACATCATAATACAGTGCAATTCGAAAATGTAAAAACCAAACATTAAAAATTGCAATATAGAAATTTGCAAACAGAATTACGAGCAGTTTTTTTTTATTAAGGTTCGAGTTTCACAAGAAATCATCTTCCCCTTCTCTAGAGTATTCGACAGAGGGACCTCAAGAGAGAAAAAAAATTGTGCTACTGTTCATTCATGGATTCTAAAACCCTCTCCGCTTTTGCGCATGCGTTAGGATGCATTTATTTAGACAAAATAGGGTTGAAAGGAAAAATAAAAGGAGGAGATGTTTACATATAACAGTAGGGTGAATTCGGATTATCCGGGGACTTTAGAGGCGTGAAAACTGCAGATAAATAGTAATATTGTTTGAAAAAGTACTGATTCACCATAAAATTCTTTAGAGCAATTTTTATTTACTGTGAGAGGCAGAGCCATTAAATGATGATGAAAAAATGGAAGGTTTCTGTTCTTAAAATTCAGTTATTACCCTTTTATAAAATAATAATTTTTTTAATGTTAAACACTTTGTTGCCATTTTATTTTTAAAACCATTTTGATATTAGTAACAGCAGATATTCTTGGTCACATTTAATGATATTATTTCAAAGAAATCAATACATATACAATATATACAATGAATATAAATAATGCATATACAATATAAGCAATCAATGCACAATTTTGAGTTAAAATTAGATAGTACGATAAGAAACTTCACGTCTATTCACGTGGAAAAAAATTGAACTAAAAAGTATCTAATTTAGCGGAAATCAGGGTCGAAGAATTCCGGAAAAGCGCTCATCTATTTGCATCTCATCCTTTAGAGAAGTAGAATCGTTGAAAAGTGGTAGTCTTCGGATATTGTAACGAACAGTATTTAAAATTTTTGATTACTATGTAATTTGAAACGGATAAGTCAAACGTGAAGAGATAGTAATACATATAAACTAAGAAAATTTTAAAAAAAATATTGGCTGGAGGTAGGAAAAAGATACACATGATAGAGGTGGGTAATTTTTAATGTGATGACTCAAAGAATAATTCTTGAATTTTTTCCTCTTGTTTAAATATACTTACTATTCGTATAGCGATAAATCTCTTTTAGAATCGCTAAAATAGGAAAATGAAATTCAAGAAACGTTAGAATTCCTGAGAATCGCTTACTTCAAGATACTACATTAGAATTACTACACCTTCGATAAGCTACGAAAAAGCAAAACTTAAACTCATATTGCAATGATTTTATTAAGTCCATTGACTTTTTATTTCTGAGAAGTAGAAGATGTCAAACATTTTTAGTGCAAAAGTTGTTTATTACAATAGAAAAAATCCCACCTCAGATATAAGGATGAGAAGCTTCCGGTATGGTAGCCGCCCTGTTGGGTACACGGATGGTGTGGGGTCAGTCTTTCTCCCCTTACTAATGACGGGACCTTTCTCCCAATGGAGGGGGTGCACAGGAGCTGATGACGGCCCTTATGACTCAAACTTAATTCCCGCCAATGTTGTCACGACTGTCCAGATTTTTTCGTGCGACTCAAGTGGTCGGAGTTGTCAATTAGTGATTTTAATTGAACAATTATTTGTCTAATTTGAACATTCTTTCCATCTTTTTTAATCAAAGAGTTGTAAGGAAATAAAAGTTTCGAGGGATTAGAACATCCCCTAATGAATTATCTATGAATTTTTTTGGAGGTCTTTACCTTCCCTACAATATATCTTTCATTAGTTCAAATTTTATCTACATTACTCTAGTTTTCGTATTTTCAGGATTTCAGGATAACTATTTCTATTAAAAAATCTTACTAGGAAAGAATCTACCTAAAAATAACACAGGAGTAATGATCCCATATTTGATACTCTTTTTGTGGGTTTACCTCGAGTGTATCGTGGAGGAAATTACCTTGGAATCGGCAATGAGGCTCGCTGCCATAATTGGAGGATATTCCTGATGCATGTTGATTTCTGATACATGTGAGATCATTTGTGAAGCTCCTCATCGCCGTGGCCAACAGAATAATTTATAAACACTGTGGGGGCCACGGAATGTCTGAAACAATGCCAGATTCGGATGAGATGGTACATTGTTTTAGGAATTTCTTGCACAGTTCCGTATCGAATATCATAATTTGGTATCGCTTCCTTATTGGAGATAATCTAATCAAATCACTGAAATATTTTTTTTTTTTTGCATTTTGATTGAGGATTTAGCAACTAAACAGCATCTATGACAGCGCAACTTTTTTCACACACAGTGCTCCTTTAAAAAAAATGTGTTGCACTCTAGTATGATACATCGTTAGTGCGCAGCTTTAGATATCTGACAAATGCATGTTGTTTTTACTATGCATTATAGAGCCTGCGCTTGGATTTGGACGGACTAACCCATTTATTGGTGGGTAGGATTTGACTAAAATTACCCCCTATATGGGTAAATAATGGGCCTAAAATTTTTTTACTCTATGTATCCGAAGAATTTTCTATAATTAAATTTCTGTCTGTGCATTTCTCTATATAAAAATAAAAATGTGTCTGTATATCTTTTTATGCAAATCTACAGTTTTTGTCCAATCTTGAAGTTTAACATACATGCTCTTCCAGAGAAGAGTGGATTCGCTGCCAAAATTTTAAAAATCAAAAGTTAGCGAAAAATTAAAATTCTTTCCAGCTATATCATCCGAAACATTATCTCTCAGAAATAATTTTTTACTATCTTATAACTCAAAACACTAACATTTTAATGATAACAACTTCATTAATGTACCGTTAGTGTCTAACTTTAATAGCCTTTTAGTTTTTATTTTGATATTGCATTTTTAATAATGGTTTTATTATTATGATTAAATTCAAATCAATTTCCTTTTTGTAGCAAGCTATTTAATTACGGTCTTTCGTCAATACTAAAATTTAGTTAAAAATTTGAGCTTAGCCTTTGACTCTGATTTAAGATTTTCACATCTGCATTTACTTTTTATTACATATGAGACGGTAAATTTCATGAATCCGGTGATTATTCATAATAACCATTAAATTTATCGGTGATTATGAATAATCAACGGTAATCACCATTTTATTACATTTACCATAACACATATAATTTTTAATTCAATGCCATTGTATTTCCATTAAAATGATTTCCATTTATTTCACATTTTCCAGTTTTATTAAATATCTAAGTGAAATTTTAATTAAATGTAATAGTTTAATGGGAAGAAAAGTCTACATTGCGGAGGAACAATTATATATGTTACGGTAAATGCAATTAAACCTATGATTATTCATAATCACAACTAATTTATTGATGATTAAGAATAATCAACGGTAATTAACAATTTATTTCATTTACCTTAACATTATGATAATTCCATTAAAGTGATTACATTTGTTGCACATTTTCTAATTTTATCAAATAGGTAGGTGGAATTTTAATTAAATGCAAGCACTTTAATGGAAATATAGATTAGCAGGCAATAAATTCTACATTCAGGATGAAAAACTGTATATGTTACGGTAAATGTGATTAATCCGATGATTATTCATAATCGCCTCTAAATATATTGGTGATTATAAATAATCAATGTTAACACCAGTTTTTACATTTAGGGTGAACAGTTACATATTTTACGGTAAACGTGATTAATCCGATGATTATTCATAGTCACCACTAAATTTATTCGTGATTATGAATAATCAATGGTAAGCACATTTAGTGATGGTAAATGGGATTAATCCGATGGTTATTCCTAATAATCACTAACTTTATTGGTTATTATGGAAAATCAATGATAATCATCAATTTATTATATTTACCTTAATATATATAATTTTTAAATTCCATTCCATTTCATTATGGTATTTTCATCAAAGCGATTCCATTTATTTCCCATTTTCCAATTTTATCAAATGACTAAGTAAAAGTTTAATTATATGTGTACAATATAAATAGTTTAATGACCATAAAAGTCTACATTTGAGATGAACAATTACATATGTTACTGTAAATGTGATTAATTCGACGATTATCCATAACCAACAATAATTTTATTGGTGATTAAGAATAATCACCAGATTAATCAACAGTTTCCACATTTAGGAAGAACAATTTCATATGTTAATGTGATTAATCCGATGATTATTCATATTCACCACTAAACTTTTGGTGATGATGAATAATCAACGGTAATCACCAATTACAACTATTACATCATTACTACCAAAGGTACATTTACCATAATATATATAACTTTTATTCCTTTGAATTTCATTTAAGTGAGTCATTCAGTCCATTAAAGCGATTCTATTTATTTCACCTTTTTCAATTTTATCAAATAATTAGATGAATTTTAATTAATTGTATACCCAAATAGTTAAATAGCCAGAAATTACATTTAGGGTTAATAAAGTGGTCACTAAAGGTAAATATATGATCAAAATTAGCCAAAAATCATGCACAAGCACAAAGGTGAGCCTATTTTCTGCTAAATAGAAAAAAAAATCTCCTTACACATTTTCGATAGAGATGAGAATCATTTATCTCCCAAACACATAAATTTCACTTCAACTCCTCTTTAAGTTTTTTTCTCCGACGTAAATTCAAAATGATTTATGGAATTTGCATCCGCAATCAAAGCGAGAGGAGGAGTTATTTAAAGAAGAGAATCGATATTCGCTTCTAAAATCGATGCCTTCATGAACTTCACTTGCATTTTCTTTGCTTGCCATCCTGTGAAGACTGAATGTCTCTAAAAATTCTTCGAACGGAAAATTCTTGAATTAAATTATTATATTCTTCTTTTTTTCAGTGAGTTTCTTCTATTCTTGGGCGAAGTTGAGTGCTTCAAATTAAATTTCATTTGCTAGAAGAATTCCAAACTCGCTTTCAGCTTCTGGTTTCTTTGAGGCTTTCATAATAAATGGAGTCCATTATGTTCATGTGAAATTTAAAAAAAAGCACTGCCATTTTATAGCATAATGACGGATGGAATATGTTAAAAGGATTAGAAGGAATAATTTATTTAGCAACTTATTCAATTATTTTAAATTTTATTTTTACAAATTGAAATTAAAATCTGACCTCACTTTGCCATTCTTGCGTTCCAATAATTTTCATTCTTTCCTTGAATCTTTAAAACCCTTTTAATTTGGAAAAGTAATTCAATGTGCAATTATTCATTGATCCGAAAAATAAATATACACACAAGTTTTAAGTTGAATTTAATGGTGATGATGAAAAATTAATCTACATCTTCCTACCACTCCGTAGATACTTTTAAAAATCAAAATAAATAAGACGACAAAATGATGCATCGTCTTCAATGCTACCTGAAAGCAGTCATTTGAGGGAAAAGTGTAAAACTTTTTTACCCATCTGAGTACTGAAAGTGCGCATTATGCCTCTTTTTCATAATCAGGCGCCATTAATGGACTTTTAATTTATTAGATATCTTCTTGAGTCTCCGCATCTAAGTTTTAATTACTCTTTTTATTATATTAATTGAATTAATTTATGTAAAAATTTATTTTTATCACACTTAAAATAATTATCATTAAAAAATTTTTATAGAGAAAAATATCGTTTGAAAATATAGAAAAACCTGGAAAATTTTATTGCTTTTTATAGAAAACGATATACCGTTTTTATAGAGCTTAGTTCGTTCTGAGAATATTAAAAATATAGTTTCAACAAACAATGGATTATAATCCTTTATAAAATGTAAATCTCTCATCTCAAGGGTTTAAAGTTAGTCAAAATGAGCATAACTTCGCATTGCATAAATTTTAACTTCAAAATCACATCAATTCTGCTTGAATCGTAATGGCACGAAAAACACTATCTAATATAGTTTTAAAGGTTTTTCTATCGAACTCAGAACTGGTACTTAATATTTTGTTTCTGTTGATAGATTCAAAATTTGTTTTATAAGTACTGTTTTTTATGTATATACTAGGCTCATTTTATTTTCAACCATCATCAGTCAATCTGCAAATTAGAATTTTCTTTCAAACTGATTCGCCACAAGGAAAAAGTGACCGAATTAAACCGGAAAAAGTAACCGAAAGTAATAATAAAACCTACATGGGAAAAAACTTTAAACAGATCATAAGAAATGAAAAACTTAAATTTAATACCATATAAAATGCTTAGTCATTGATACATGAAAATAAATTCGGAAACAGAGGATATATCAGTAAATACTTTAACAATAAAATTAGAACATTATGTAACTGAGGTTTATATCTCCTTTGGACTGTGTTTATTGACTACAATCTGCAGTTCAACTAACCAATAAAAATGCACTTTCTAATGAAAAAAAGTGTCAACAGTGTTTCTGAAAATTAAAATAGTTAATTGCTGAAAGATAAAAATGAAACACAAAAAAATAATCCAGTATACTTAACGATTTCTTATTATTTAAAAAAAATTCTTCTATTTCTCATATTTTCAAAGCTTAAACCATTTTAATTGCAACCAGGAAAACAGATTTTAACAAGATTTTTAATAAAAGTTTTTCACATATTTATACATTTTCATAATATTTTTTTCTTACTTAAATGAATAAAAATGCATAGATTTTCCCTTAGTTTAAAAATTTTTAATCTGAGTTCAACTGAAAATATAATAAATAAGAACACATTTTTAAATATTTGGGGAATGGAATGAGATTATTTTGCTCAATTTTGATCATGAATACATATAATATGAAATAATAAAGAATTAAATTTCTATTTAAAGAAAGATTTTCTAAAATTTTGTCTTCTACAATTTCGACTTGAGTTCTTAAAAATCTTAATGCAAGTAGATAGAAAAAAGCATTTAATTTTTATAACTATAAGCACTTAACATTGCAGTGAGTTACCGATTCTTTTGAAAAGAAATTCCTGAAATAGTAACCTTCGATTCAAGTCGGATTTAAAAACAGTCATTGAAAACAAAATCTTTTCAAACGTAGAAATATGATGGCAAAGAAGTCGAGTAAATGTCAAAAAAGATATTCTTTTTCTTTTGTGCCTTTCTGCCTCTATCAAATCAATAAAAAAGTTTCTTCAGCATTGGGAAATAAATGACTACATTTTTTTTTTAATATTTCGAACTTTTAGAAAAGAGAAGGGCGAAAAGCAATATTTAGTATTTTATTAAAGACGTTATAAAATGTCCAAATTGCCAAACTATTTTTAGCAGCTTTAATATGATTAAATAATAAGTGAAATGATCATTTTACATCTTCACATAGCTAGAAGGAAAAAATGATAGAATTACATGTTTTTTTCTTTAGTTTTTCTGGATACTTGTATAGACAGATAGATATTTTTTATTTAGTACTAGTTTGTGTATCCAGCATTGCTTGGAATAACATTTTCATGTTTTTGCCTAATAAATCATTAATTGTTTAATTAATTGCCAAGGACACTTCCTTTAAATATTGTTGATATTTCAGATTCTTTTTAGAAAAAGAAATTTATATATCATAGATATGCATACTAAATTAAAGGTTTGGTTTATACGACGTTTACCCCATGTACATGTTGTAAGCTGTGTAGTGTCTTATACTGGCAATTTCGGACGGAAGCCTAATTGTACATGCTTTTTAAAAAATAATTTTTATTGCAATAAATTATTTTTTTATAAAATAATATAATGCACAAGTAGTCTTTATCGCCTGAAATGTTATTTCTAAATAAAGTTGGAAAATATTTTACTCCAAAGAATTTTAATGTATCGATATTTCTTACGGATTGTTACAAACGAGTTTTAAGGAATGATTATTTATTCACAGCATAAAAAATGAAGGCAGGAATTTTTGGCAGTGAATTTCAATCTATTTCGACCATTAAAACTGTAATAGAGGTTTTAATCAACTCGGTGGAACAGAAAAATTCAAATAACTTTCAGTTAAAAGAAGCATTTTTCTGCATTAATAGGTCAAAGCGAATTAAATTTCATCTTTTTAAAAAACCTTGAAAATTGCCACGTTATTTATTGAACTAAAACATATAGATTTTTAATAGTGAAAAATAACTTTTAATAATATCTATTTAATTAATTTTCATGAAAGCCTCGCCAAGAATTTTTCTTATGCTTTACAGAATATAAAATAAAATAAAAAAGAAATTTTTAATGGTTTAAATTATTATACAGAATAAAAGCTTTGAAAGCAGAACAATTGCTTTTGTTTTCAATTTATTAGTTAAGGTAAAATGAATTATCAAAGATTAAAATATATTCTGATTTTTAAATACTTGTAATTTAAAAGTATATGCATTTTTAAGAATTGTTTAGAAGTCAGAAAGAATTGGTAGATAATAATAATGACAATTTTCTCACCAGCTTGTATTGTAAAAACACTTCATTTGTTTCTTTGACGAAATCACATCATCATTTTTCTTTAATTTTTCTTTTCCTCTAAACGTGAGAACATCTCAAGAATGATAAAGACTCTATTTTAAGGCTTTTACGCAGGAGTTTCAGAAATTTGGAATAAATATATTATTATAAAAAAAATCCATAATTTAAAAATTGATTTCATTTGATTTTTTTATTTACTTTAGATTCTATGAAATATATTTTATGTCGTTTTGTTGTTATATATAATTTAAAATAGTACATTTTCAAAAAGGGTTGTCTGCAAATTTCATTAAGTTTATATTTTTTAATGCTATATAGAATAAATTATGTAATTAGTCATTAAAATAATCAATTTAATTAAATAAAATAAATTCATAAAATGTTTCACATTTCAGACAGAGGTGGCATTTCATATGGTGCAGTAGAAATATACTGATATTTATTTTCTAGATATTTCGAATATTATAATTTTATTATTTAAATATAAATATTGTATTTAATAGCATATTGTAATTTGTTAACATTTCTATGCGAAAAAGTATAATATACATTTATTTACAAATTATTAATCTCTGAATTTAATCCAAGATACAATATATTCCAGAAATTTAAAATTTCAAATAACTACTATAATTCTTAAATATTGTTAATAATAAAAAATTAATTTCACAGCAATATTTTTAATTATTACATTAATACGAAGAATGAGCTTCCATTTTCAGAAAATTAAATTAAATTCAAAATATGGAGCACTCAAATCCTATATATGACTGTTTCATTGATTATTAAGTTATATTTGGCATCGTCTCAAAAAGGAGTATAAACCTATCTACTTCAAGATATAATTTAATTTTCAAAGCGATTAAGGGAAAAAAAAGCGATAATTTGAAAATGGCTGCATGAATTTAGCTGAGTTAAGATCGGCGAAATGATTAAATAAAATTAGCTTTTAAGGCAGAAAAAAAGATTCTATCAGCATATTTTCGCCTTTTTCAATTAGGAATTTCAGTTTTGTATATTAAAGTCTTAGACAAAGTAGCAATATTTTATTTCATATCTTCTTATTATAACTCAGAAATGCTGTTTAAATTGAGCTGATGAAATACTATATTTCATCTCTAATTTTAAAGACAAGTAATTAAGTAAGATTTGTCTACTATGGGTAAAGTTAGAAATTTTATTAAATTTCAGAAACAACTTGCTGTCTATTTTAATAAATATATACATAAGGTATGCAATACTTTATATACCACATTGTATACAATCAGGTATGTATACAGTTATATACCACATGTGGTATGTAATTGTATGTGTGGTAACAATGCAAGATAGCGGTTTAAATAAGTTTTTTTGAAAGAAATGAGTTGAAGAAAGGTTGGTTATTTTCTAATGAATAAATAAGACGGACAACATTACATTCAGTCCATATTTATGGAAAATAAAAATACTAAAATCAATTTGAAATTCAATTTTTTAAAATTATTGCACATAAAGATGAATAAAAGATTTTGGAACAATATCCAAAAGAAATTGTGAAAAAAATGAATTAATAGTGTGAAAAAGGTTCAATTATTTACATTTCTTTGCTTTATTTATTTACATAAAAATTTAATAAATTAAATTAAATTAAATCAAAATAAATATGTGTTTCATCTACCTATGCACACATGATAATGTAACTTCTATAACAGTTTATATTTCTGAACATTTTTCTAATGATCTAATTTTTTATGACAGCAATATGACATTTATTTCACATTATATTTCTGAAGACTAATAATTATCAAAATAAATGAAGATAAATTTATTGTAGTAAAATTCGTTTGCGCGTCATAAATTCATCTAGTTTCTATCGTACTTTTAATGTAGAAATATTTTGATTTGCAACAACTTAGGTATATATATTGAAAAAAATGGTGGGAGTGTTTATTAAGGGGATGGCGGACTCTATAAGGTATATATGGGAATTATTCATCTAGATTTATGAAAATTTTTATGCATATGTATTAAAGTATAATTATGTCAAATTTTTTTTAAAAAACTTTTTAAAGCGAAATATTATTTAAAAAAAATTAAAATATATATAATTTTTAAAAATTTCAAAATATTCCAGGTGACTTAGTTTTTAATTTTTTTAATTAGTTTTTCTTATTTACCCAATATAAATTTATTTGGAATAAAACTGTTTAAGATTTTGAAATTCCAATTAAATGTTAATCTTTCAGAAATATTTTTATGCACACTTGCTGATTTTTTCTAAGAATTAATACTTGCTGAATTTCTCTAAAAATTTTCCATCGTAATTAAATTCTATTTTTACCTATCTAAAAAACACAAGAATTAAAACGCATACTCTATTTTCGTTAAATGTTTAACCGAAATCTTAATTATCAATTGTATTTAATTTCTTAAAAAACTAAGACACCTGGAACATTTCAAAGAAATTTAAACCTAATTACTGTATCATTTTGAGGAAATAAATTAAAGCGTGCTTTTTTCCTTAGGCCTTCGAAATATTCATCTTATTGAACAATATATCTTATAACAGTATTTTATTTGAATATAAATATATATTTCTTTAAGGAAACGGCAAAAAAAAAAATTTCATGTTTCTGCCCATTTTTTTCTTGTTTCAAAGTCAACTGTCCTCTTAAATGACGTAGTATTTTTATAATTTGAAGATTTATAATAATATTTTAAATTAACAGAATAATTTAACATCTCCGACGGTGAAAGTTCCTTAGTTTGTCTATCTTTTATTTTAAATAAAATAATTCACTTCGAATCTGATAAATAAATATTTGCTTGAATAAGCTTTAGACAAAGTATTATTTTCTTAGAGATACAACAACAAATACTTCAATACAAAATTGTTGCAAAAGCTAACTTAAATAACAAACCATCCCATTTTGAGAATCAAATTTTTCAAATTTGTAATAAAACTGTCAAAAGATTGCATTTTTCAACACATGAAACGCTATCTGCTTAAAATCTAATCTTCTTCAAAATTAACATTTTACGACTATTTTTTAGTGCCTAACATTTAAAAAAATTCATCCTATTTAACTTTCACATCAGATAATTTCCATTGTTATTGTATAATAAAAGGAAAGTAAATAATATTCCAATGTTTTTAGAATCAAAAGCACCTTGATTTTAAGGGCGAAGAATTTCATTCCTGTTAATGTGATATTTTAAGGGTGAAGAATTTCATTCTTGTTAATGTGAAATCTGGCGTTTGAAACTATTTTATATTTAGCTGAACGTTTTAAAAATTACACGCACAAATAATTTCTTAAAGAGTTCTGTTTTCATAGCTTTTACTTGGTTGAGAAATTCTTGAAATCCCCCCCCCCCCAATGTACAAATTAACTAAAGAATTAAATGCAAGAAGTGTAATTATACATTTAAACAAATGGATAAGGTTAAATAGATTCACATAATAGAGGTTATCAAATAACGTCAACAATGAGAAAAAGATTAATACTGTGAGAAAAGATGACTTGAAGAAAATGTCGTTCATGTTATTCGTTATATCTTCAATTATTAGATTTTGTTTCGGAATATTGATTTGTACAGAAATTTCTAATGTTACTAAAATCATTTCAATTACCTCTCTATTTAATCTAATAAATAATGAGCAAAATTATTGGCAAAGGTAAACGTAAAATAGCTTTTAGACATTTGAGACAGTTGGACGACCCCCTAGACATGTAAAACTATTACCAGCTGTAAACACGTTAAAAAGTTGTTCGAAATAAATTTCCAAAAATAAATATCATATCATATTTAATTCATATTTAACTAGGACGGTAATTGCGAAAGCTGTATTTGTGAAACACGTTGATATAATTGATTTAGGAGTTGATAAGCATGATTTTTCATGATGTCTGCAACTCTCTTATAAAACAGCTTATATTATGCAACTATTATAACAACAACTGAACAACTGTATTACATTCTGTAATTTAACAATTAAAAATAAAATTTTTATAAGGAAGAATAAAAAGAAAAAGGTAGAATATGAGCATTGCAATCTAATATAATATTCATTTTTTTTAGAAAATTAACATAATAACCGAAATCTAAAATCGAAGGACAAAAGCTTTCCTTTTCGAATTTTGAAATCTTGATTTCATGTTTAACCCTTTGCACTCGGATGGTGTCTCTCATTCACCGTTCAAGACAAAGCATTATTTTGACGTTTTATTTATTCCATTTCAATTTTGATTATTAAAAGTACCTAAAGTATGGCACGAGGATGTAGATTAATTTTTCGGGAAAATTCAACTTAAAACGATTGTGTGTATTTAATTTTGGTATAATAAATATGCATTCAATTACTCTTCCGAATGTAAAGGGTTAAATTTTAAACACTTTTCTTATTCTAAAGGTTTCTTGGAACGGTATTGGTATAAACCAGATAAAGTAAGTTTATTTATTAATTTGATCTATGGAACAAATACTTCTAAGTTTAACTAATTTATTGAATATTGCATATGAAAAATTAGATTTAAAAGGATCATAGTTGTTATTGGTACTGAATTCATCAAATTTTCTTTTAACAGCACGCAATCTCGTTAATTTACATTAGAAGATCAATCAGTATCACGCTATTGTATATCAGTGATAATGTTTTCACTTAAAATGGTTATTGTGAATATCAGATCACAGCTCGATCTTTTGATGAATGACGAATAATATTTTTCTCTTTTTATATTAATTTCTCGACTAACTTAACTTTATTTTTTGAATTTATTGTAAACTGTAGAATATAAATAATGAAAAGTTTGCGTGAAATAAATTTCCTCAGTAACATAACATTGTCAAATTAATGGATATATATTTCTAAAGCTAACGAATATACTGCCGTGTTGTATAATGTATAAACAATGTTATTCTCAACTGGAAAAGTCATTATGAATATTGACTCTTAGTTCAATATTTTTTCTCTAAATCAAAGAAGATTACTTTTTTTGATTTTGTGCTGGTTTTCATATGATTAATATTTTATTTTTTGAATTCGTTTTATCACGTTAGATGGTACGTAACTTGCATGTGATTCATACCTGCTATCTAATTGGATGACCCATTCTTTATTACAGTTAAGATATAACAAAGAAGGGATATTCTAATTGGAAAAATGATCTGAATCATTGCAGCGAACAATTTAAAATCGTAGAAAATTTTCTATTTCAAAAATTTGATTTGTGCTGTTCTTGCTTAAGAAATATAAAAGGTTAAAAAATATATTTTTTAAAAAAATAAAGTTACACAAGATATAAAAAAAAATCGCATTTAATTTTCGTTTTTTTTCCATTTGTTTAATTTATTTTAAATTTCCTTTACTTAAAGGAATTTCCACTAAGTTGTTTGCTCGCACAAAGGAAATAGTGTTTTAATTTAATAAAAATGAACTATTTTATAAAATTCTACACTAAACTTTTTTTATTATAAGTATTTCTATAAAACGTTTTAAGGAAATATTTATAAAAAGGTGTGTTTTTCCATAGCGAGCATAAAAATTGGCATTTCAGAATTATTTATTGAGATTACAGACCAATATATTTTTAAAAATTAATAAAGATTTGGATTTTTAAATGCCGATAATTTAAGAGTACTTACACTTTTAAGAACTATTTAGAGATTAAGTAAAGATTAGTCTACAATTAATACAAATTTATATCCTAACCTGTATTTCACAGAAATTGCGTTTCTTTTCCCCCCTCTCTCTCTTTGGCAAAATAGCTTCATATATTTTTTTATTTCTCCCTTTAGGCAAAAATAAGATTACTTTTTATAAACTATAAATTATAAATTAATAATGTTTTAATATTTTTATTCAGGAATTTCAAAAATATGTCTTAATAAAATGAATTATAATTAAACTAACAATATATTATAACATTATTATATCAGGAGTTATAATAAATATATTATAACAAAGATTTCATGATTAAAAAATTATTGTTAATTTTTTTTTACTATAAATGATCCAATAAAAGATAACTTACGTTTCAAAGATGCTTTATATAATTTTCAACTAATACATCAATAAAAAGGTGAATAGTTGATTTGATTAAATTTAGATTCTTAATTGTTAATTAAAACAGCTTATTATCACTTGATTTAATAAGTCTACTAAAAGTAATACTTAAAAAAAAAAGAAAACAGGGACATAAAATGCTTCAGATCCAAAACTTAGATGAAATTTTTCATATGATGTAGCAGTAATGTACTAAAAATTATATATTTTTCAGTTATATAATATAATTTTATTAATTAATTTATTTAAAATATTTAATGTTGTTTTAATAAGTAAATTGTAATCACTTTACTAAAAACTATTACATACACTTCATTTATAAATTTAATAATGTTGAATACAATGAAAGAAACTAAAGTATTTTAACAGTTTATATTGCAAAAAAAAATTATGCTCAATATGATTTAAGAATTATAATAAAAAAATATTTTCATTTCACAATGATATTTCCATTTATTAACTCGAAAGAATATGTTTTCATTTTCGAAAAAATCAGTAAATTCGAAATATAGAGCACTCCAATCAATGCGTGACTGCTTCATAGATTATTTACTTAAATTTGGCATCGTATCAAAAAGGAATATACACCCATCTACATCAAGATATAATTTAATTTTCAAAGCGATTAAGGGAAAAAAAGCAATAACTTGAAAATCGTTATATGAATTTAGTTGAGTTAGTATCGGCGAAATGACAGAATTAAATTAGCTTGGAAAGTAGGAAAAAAGAAGGCCAACAGCAAAAATTCTCGCCTTTTTCAATTAGGAATTTCAGTTCTGCTTAATAAGGTGTTATACGATGTGGTGAAACATCTTTCTCTCTTTTTTTTACCTCGTTATAATTCATAAAAGCTATTGAAATTGAGTTGCTAGAAAATAATTCTTGATCCTTAATTTTAAAGACAACTAATTAAATCAGACTTGTGTACGATGATAAAATTTGAAACCTTAGTTAATTTTAGATTTAAAAAATCCTGTTGTCCATTTTAATAAATTTTTACGTGAAAAATAGTCAGTATTTCGAAAAATGCAATAAAATGGTTTAAATAAGATCGTTTAAAAGGCATGAATAGGAGAAAACTTTATACTTACTTTTAGGATAATAAAAGAGAAGAAGCCATTATTTAATATATATTGATGTAAAAATAGTAACAATAGTTTGAAGCTCTATTTATTTAAATGAATTCTTTTAAGGATAAATAAAAGAAACAATATTCAGAAGAAATTGTGCAAAAAGCCTTTATTTACACTCCTTTGAAGCCATATTTATTAACTTTTGCAATGGAAAACATATGTCTTTTATCTATACATGCATACATTCATTATGAAACTTTTATTATAAATGTTGATAGCTATGAACATTTTTCTTCTAAATTGATATTTTAAAGATATTTAGTTTATATTATATCTAAACATAAAAATATAAGAAACAAAGAAGATATATTTAGCATAGCGGAAGAAGTTAAATAAAAGAAGAAACATGCAGAAGAAACTGCGAAAAAACATTTATTACACTCTTTTTCTACTTAACGGAAGCCATAATTATTAATATTTACAAAGGAAAAAAACACTTATTTTAACTATCCATGCATATATTCATAATGAAACATTTATTATAAATATAGATAGCTGTTAAAA
The DNA here is from genome assembly GCA_026543865.1 of Argiope aurantia. Taxonomy (NCBI): domain Eukaryota; kingdom Metazoa; phylum Arthropoda; class Arachnida; order Araneae; family Araneidae; genus Argiope; species Argiope aurantia. The sequence goes on from JAPMOR010014252.1 coordinate 21,750, forward strand.
TTTTTCTTCTAAACTAATTTTTTAAAGATATTTATTTAAATTATATCTAAACATAAAAATGTTATAAAAAAGATATATTCAGCATAGAGCAAGAAGGTAAATAAAAGAAACTATCTCCAGAAGAAACTTAAAAAAAATAAATAAAAAAAAAACACCATTTATTTACACTCTTTTTCTACTTAAATGAAGACCTATTTATTAACATTTACAAAGGAAAAAACACGCCTTTTATCCATCGATCATACATTAACAATGAAAAATTTATTATAAATGTTGATAGCTATGAACATTTTTTTTCTAAACTGATTTTTTAAAGATATTTATTTTATATTACTGTTAAACTCGGGGATAAAAAAAACAAATAAAGAAGACATATTTAGAATACAGAAATTTTATTTGCAGTGTAAATTTAGTCCATTTGTATTCTACCGTTGAAGTAAGAGTATCATAATTTTAAAATTACGAAAAAATAATTAAATAGAACAAATGCTAAGAAAATTAATAAATTTTATGGGATAAAATCTTTGAGAAAACTATGTGGTATATTTTCACAGCTTTACATTATATTTTAAATCACTATCTGCATAAAATCTAATCATCTTTAAAATGAATATTTTAGTGTAATTTTTTTTAGTTTCTATTATTTTAGATATTTATTTTCTATTCTCAAGAATAAAAAATACCAATGATGACATATTTAGCATTGAGGAATATTATATGAGGTAAAATCTTGCACTATAAATTTAATTGATTTCTTTCCTCCTAATGAAGAAGAAAGATAATAATTATTTAGTATTTTGGAAAATCTATTGAAATGTTGGAGAATATTTTAAATGATATTGTGGTTTCATAAATAAATAATACACTTAATCGATTTTTTTAAAATTCAACAATAAATTAATTTAAATATTTTCGATGATACAAGTTGTTTAATTTTTCTGCCATTTATTTTTGTTAAAATAATAAGTTTTAATTATTCTGACAAATAAATAATAGAAAAGAACATTGTTAAAAGTTTTAATCTTTTAAAATTACGAAAAAAAAATATACTAGGATAGAACAAATGCAGAGAAAAATCCTCCATTTAAGTGATAAAATCTTCGAGAAACTATATAGTAATTTTTAGATAGCTATACGTTATAAATCACTCTATAATTAAAATGTTATCCATTTAGCAAATCAACATTTCAGTGCTTTTTTTCAGTAATGTGTTGAGATAAAAGCATATTTTTGAATCTCTTCCAATCATTCTATCATAAAAGGAAAAAAAAACCTGATTGCAATAAATATTGCAATCAAAAACGTGTTCAGCTTTTAAGTGAAGACTCTCATTCGAGTAAATGGAAAATCTGGCTTTTCAAACAATTCAATATTTAGCCGTGCTTCTTCAAAATTCTGTTTGAGGATTACTCTCAT
>JAPMOR010014271.1:0-19346 GCA_026543865.1 Argiope aurantia
TGGCGAAGTGAGCATATTAAGTAGTATAGTGTATGGGGGTGAGGTATCATATCCGTACATAGTCTTTAATTCTAATAATTAGTATTGAAATCTTGGTGTATTGTTTCATAGTATTTTAGAAGGTGATTTTGCTTTTTATAGGCATTCCCTCGGCTAAATTTTTGAATAATTTTGTAGACAAAATTGTATTATTATGAACATAATTTGTAAATAATATGTAAGCACAATTTGGGAAATATATGCAAGCACAACTGTCCGGTGTAAAATAATCTATACTGATCATACATTTTTACGTTATCTATGGGCCGCGGTGGTCTGGTGACATGTTCCCGAATTCGGAACTGGAGGTTTTCATGTTCGGAACCCGATTCGACGGAAGAACCGTTGTGTAAGCGGGTCTGGCACACATTAAATCGGTTAGGGTCAAACATCCTACCGTAGGTGTGGTGTGGAAATTTGGAGAGGAATGCTAACTCGGGTGTCATCCTCGTTATCTGACCGCGGTTCAAAATTGAGGTCCGTCCCAAATAGCCCAAGTGTTGCTTTAAAACAAAACGTTTAAATAAACATATAACTAAATTCGAACCAAACTAAAGTTTACATTATATATATTATTTGAATGTAAATACTTAAAACAGTGCTAAAGTTAAATTCTGTTTTATGCAAAACCTTTATACCCAACATCAATTTTAATGGATAAAATGATACTTAGTGTAAGGGGAAAACTTAATGTTAAAGCTGGAGTATAAATAATAAGGTAATTATTTATCTTACTCTATACGAGTTTGTAATAGTGCATTACTAAATATCAGATGATATTTTGCAAATGTAATGCCTAAATATTCGAACAAATATATATTTTCCTGAAATTTATTTTATTAATCTTTATGCAGAGAATATTTTATTTTGTTTTTTATATTCTATACAAATATCAAGTAAGCTCTAAAGTAATGCTTTTAATAGTATTTGAACAAGTGATCTAGAAAGAAATGCTAACATCAAAATTCTGAGAAATGTGTAACATTTCCCGGAAAATTCCTGCTTAAGCGAAAAAAAAATCTATAAGTTGGGAAATATTTAAATTCCAGCAGTTATTTCTTCCAAGTTCAAACATAAAACACAGAAAAGTTTTACTGTCTGCGATACATGACCGAGATAAAATTCCCCTGGAGGCCTGGAATCTCTCATATGACAAACGACCACAATGCGAGTAAAGTCAAAAATCGATATTTTAGTTACGGCTTTATACTAGTTGTAGGTAGGGAAAGTTTATTGAGTGTAACATGCGGTATTTTAGTATAACTATAGTATAATATTGAAATGCGTTAGCAAAATACAAATATAAGCGAGGGGCAAACATGGTAATGGATAACTTATTAAAATTCTATGGAAAAGTATAAATCAGTAAAACTAAAAATGCTTCGTATTTTGGAAGATTTTGGAAATTGAAAAATTATTTAAATTTCCTGTTCAATGAAACGTATTCACTATATGAGGAGCAATGTAAAAGATGTGTTGTCTAACAACATGACATTTGATGAAATATAAACCTTTCAACAGCGTAAGAATTTTGATACCCCCCCCCCCCCCCGCCTCATTAAACTAAGCATGTTTTAGCAAACAGTATTAAGACGCTGATATAAAGATTTGAGGAAATTTTAAGATTCCGTAGAATGAAATGATATATTCATAAAATTTCTTAAAATCTGTCAAATGTAAGACAATTTCGAAATCTGCATAATCAAAACTTTTGAGATTCACAAAAGTAAAAATCCCCGGAAAATAACAATTCATTATTTAGAAAGAAACTGTTTATTTAAACCATCGGAAGTGATCACAACAAAACTTTCTGGCATACATTCTAATAAAGGTGATATACCAGAGAATGCTTTTCATGGCACTGGTGTACAATAATTACGAAATATTATACTTTGGATTGAATTTACCAATTTTATTGAATATAGTGTATCATTTTTGGCGAGTTATTTGAAGCCTGGCATGCTTTTAATAACATCTAAATATGCAATCTGTATTTTAGATATGTTTTCTCTAATCAATTGTCACAAAAATTGTGTTAAAAAACTATATTTGTAGTTGCAAAATTCCATACCAAATTTCGTATATATAAGTCATTGCGTATTTGAATATTATGCTTATACGTTTCTGAAAGTACAGACCGACAGATGGTCAATCCATCATTGGATTTGACTCAATATTTGATAGTTTACTAGATATATATATATAATACCGAATTTTATCCATCTTCGTTTTGCAGTTATCACGTTAACATATATTCGAACAGCCGGATAAAAAACTCCTTCTGAATGGAATTTGTTCATTTTTTAAAAATATACAAATTTGGTGTAAATATCGTATACCAAATTTCAATCGTCTAGCTAAAGGCGTTTTTGAGTTATCTTTGTCACAGACAGACAGACAAACAAATATTTCCCCAAAATATATTTTTCGAACTCGAGGAGATCTGAATCATGGAGATTCATGATAACACCGAATTAGAATTTTTTGACAATTACTATACTTTCACTATATTACGTAGAAGAGAAAGTAAAAAAGGTAAACCATAATTTTGAACAAGCAGATGACATTTTTGTTTTAAAGAAAATAAAAGAAAATCAAGCAGATATTTAAAAATTAAGGAACAAATAAAGATGATTAATATTTAAAAAAAACTATTTTTATATTTTATCTATAAGCCGATATGTTTTCTTTTCAAAAATTCAGGGCATTCCAATTTAATCTTACTTAAAATAACTTTTTATTGATGGAAATATCCAAAACCAAAGGATTCTCGAATAATTCCATTATTAGCATATTTAAAATTAGAAACTCTCTGAAGATTATTTTTTTGGTACATTGCAGAAATGTAAATAAAGCTAAAATAGTTCTAAATATACGTGTCAAATTAAGGAGACACACGGGAGATAATTATTCTTTTCAGTAAAGGAAGTATTATTTTGCTGTAAGAAATGCTTTTATAATTATCTGCATAAATGATACTATCCATTTTTACGTAGCTTTGCTTTGTTCAGACGTATACTTACTATGATATAAAATGATAGAATATTAATGAAGTCTTATGATAATTTTATCATGTATCTTAATCTTATTCCTAAACACCAGATTTTTGAATTTTTTCATTAAATTTGAGGATTAGAATATTTAAAAGCTATTTTCTGTCAGATGGAGGATCTTATGCGATGTGTCCCAAATATTTTTATTTTATGTAGCGTTGAGAAGCTAAATAAATTAAATGATCATAATAATGAAAAATAATTTTCATTCTTTCAATAAATAAATTTACTTTGAAATCAAAATCAACGATTTTGGAACAACATGAGTTGGATTCCGTAGATATCTAAATTTCAATTTTAAAAAATGCAAAATTTTATTTAATATCATTGTGCACTAATTAAAATAAATTAATATGATTCAATATAGACTTATAAGCAGATAGAGAGTTTTAAAAATAAAGTTGAATGCAATATAAATAAATTTCAATTTCATTAATACAGAAATAAAAAAAAATTAAGATATTTGTATTATACTTGATTCAGATGAAAATTAAAAAAGGCATTACATTAGTTTCTTTGTAAAGGATTAAACTTGAATGCCTGACGATAGTAAAATTGGCTGAAAACATAGAAATTAATTTAATTCGTTTAAGCATTCGGAATTTTGGAAAACAGTTTAATTACAAATGGAATTTTATTATAGTTTGCAAAAGAAGACTCATATTATTTTCTACTACATACAACATTTCAAAATACTATTTAAATTATTTTTATTCATTATATTTAATTACAATGTATAGTTTGGTTACTAAATAAAAAATGTTTGAAAACATGGAGCGTGAACTTTATATTGACTGATTTTCCTGTATATTATTTCAGAGTTTTGAGCAGTAATTGCTTCATGAGGCACGAATGATTATTCAGATAGCTTCTATATAGTATTTTGCAAAAATATAATAGGAATTTATTTTTCTTAAGAATTATAATATGATTACCAGTTAATGTCTGAAGACAGTTTAAACTGGCTTATCCACATTGTCAGTAAAAGTGTGATTTGACTGGATTAAAACGGAAATAATCATTTCAGATATTTTGGAATTTACATAAAGCAATTTATGGTCAAATTTATTATAATTTTTCAAACCGGCATTCAAACAAATTCACAGACGATTTATTTTCCTTCTTGTAACTAAATTCATTGAGTTCAAATATCTGTATTAACATTATATACAAAAGTATTAAAGTTAAGTTAATAGGAAAATCAAATAAACCAAATAAAAAAAAGAATACGGCCTGAAGACTTTTTCAAGGGTCACCCTCAGGCAGGGATTCAAAAAAAAGGGATTTTTCTGTGAGGGAATGCAGACAAGAATGTCTAATAATTAAAGTCTTCAGGCCGGATTCTTTTTTTATTTGCTTTTTTTTATTTGGTTCATTTCATTTTCCTATTAACTTGATTTTAATAATTTTGTATCAATTTATCTGCATTTTAGAAGTAGCTGCATTTGCGCTCTCTAAATATTATGAAGTTTTTTCTGTTCCTTTTTTGGTTTTAGTTTGAATAAGAAATAATTTTTAGTTGCGATTCCGAAACTATTTCGTTTCGTTTTCAAAATATTTCTTACTTTAGATTGGTTACTTATATAGAGTTTTTTAATTGTATAGTGAAATGCAGACGATTTTTTTTATCACTAGATCTTTCTAAAATACATTTTGCAAAATGTCTATCTATTTGTATGCATGATTTATTACTATGCGCCAACTGCGAGACCACATAAAATGGATTTTAGAACAAGCGTCCCGCTTCTCGCATAGGCAGAGCACTTTTTATATATGCTGTTAAATGTTTATTTAAAGGCACTTAGGAATTTTTTTTCACACACGCTATCGCATTTTTTATCTAAAAATCCCACTATCAATTTATATCTGGCCTATATTTTTACCGAAGAAACAACGTTTTGCGTGGTGTAAAAAATGGCATAAGTCATTTTTTTTTATATCGATCAAAATTCAATTGGTTTTAAAGATACAGTTATGTGGTTTTTCTATTTATCTTGTTGAATAGAAAAGAAAAACTTTCTAATTGATCAAATTTGATTAGAGAAGTCGCATAAAAATTTAAAAAGTGTAACTTATTGAAAATTAATGGTATTTTATATTAACGTAATCTTATTCTATACCTTATTTTGAACCATTTTGTAATTAATATTGTCCATCATCTCTAATGGGTAAAGAATTAAACTGCGTTTCGATCTTTTTGGATCACCCTGTATATAAAGTAATAAAATATAAAAATAACATGCACTGCCTAATCCATAGGATCTTAAAATGTTGGAAATATTCATATGTTGGAAATATTCATTGTTTTTCTTTAATCATATGCTTGGTTTGGTTTGGTTTGGTTTAGGTATATTAACGTCCCGTTTTAAAGCAACACTTGGGCTATTTTGGGACGGACCTCGTAATTTTGAACCACGGTCAGATGACGAGGACGACACCTGAACTTTTAATCATATGCATTAATATACGATAACGAAATTAATTCAGCAAAAGGTGTCTATTTAATTTTTTGAACTAAATACAATTTTGAAAGGATTTTCTTCCAATTAATTGCAAGAAATTATAATATTCTATTATGCTTCATTATATTTTTCTACTTTACTTTTCCATAAGTTTATCAATTTTAGTAGCAACATATTTTCAGTAAGAAAATAATATATGTTATTTATTTCTAGAGAAAATTCTTATTAAATAACAGGCTTTCCAAGAATTGTGATTATTTATTTTGATTTACTGAATTAGTTTAAATACAAACCATAAGCAGAGTGTCTGTTAATATTTATTCATTATCATTATTTAATTCTGTCAATAAAGATATTTACCATCGAAATCAATTACATTGTATCCCATGTCATATTCTATTATTTTTTTTAGATAAATATATCAAGCAATGTTTTGACATTGAGATGCCGTTATTTTCAATCACACAGAGCATTCTTTGAAAAAAAAACGTATTTTAATTTCTGTACTAGAATTACGCTTGTAGGATTTGTGACGTACTAGGCAATATTTAAGAGGATGCATTACACCATTATTTCTCTCTAAGATAACTGATCTCTACTGATTGCCTAGTGAGAAAAACTATTTCCTTTGATCATTATGCCTATGTATGCTTCCATTGGGATGTGTAATATTTGTGAGTTTTTGGTTTCTTCCTCTTTGCTGTCCCATGGTAGAATTGTCTTTCAGTTAATATTAAATCGAATTATTTTTCTTCAGATTTAAAATCTGAAAAAAAAATGAATTTCACTTATTTCATCATTTGAATAATTGCTATGTTTTGAAACAGATATTTTTTAATTTAAAAAAAGTAAATTTTTATTAAAATTATTCATATCTACAGTACATTATTTTAAAGATGTAACGCAAAAAGAAATCATAATTATTGAATATTAGTAGAAGTAACAAAGTAACAATGCATTTAAAAGAATGAAAAATGATTTTGTCAATATTTATAGCAGTATTTTAATATGCAGAAGTTAAAATACTGAAACCTAAAATATAAATAAAAACATATATCCAAAAAGTTAAAATGCCCAAGATAAAGATTCCTAGTTTTATCAATATCTGACAATTAGACATCTTATTTAGTATTCTAAGACTCGAATTAGAGTATTTTAGCAAATTTTTATATTATGTTCAAATGTTAGTAATTTCATCTAATTTTCTGTTTTCTTAAAACATGATGTGCAATTTATTAAACATCGATTAGGAATGGCTTGCTTCTACTGATTTAATATTTGAAGAAATCATTATTTTAATCGTTTCTTTATTTTGTAATTTTCGTCCTCTTATAAGCTGAGCTAGATTTTCTTGTTTTGATCATGTAATGTTTTTATTTATTTCATTTTTCAAAAAAATTGATGATTTTTATAAAGAGGGACACCTTGATGTTTATTTTTTAATCATTTTGCAGTAAAATTTATGAAATGTTTCATCTTTTTAAAATATTTTCCTTAAAATGCTTCTTTGGCGCATCAGATTAACCCAATAAAGCCTGTTTGGGGTTAATGTATTATTTTTCTACGTTTTAAGCTGCATGTATTTGTTTTTAATATGCTTACAGTTTATTTTCCTATGTGTAAAATATTTGCTGAAACAATAACTTTCAAACTCCTTATAACATTCTGTGTTTAGCATACATTGTGAAAAATGATTTTGTATATTAGACAAATAATTTTTTTTTTCAGATTGTCTCTTACAATTTTGACAATTTATTTATATGGCACATTTACAAAATTGCTCATCACAATGTTATAAACAATGAGTATAATCGTAGTAATGGTGATAAGATTCCACACAAAATATTCTTATGACTTTAGAATTTTGTTTTAAATACAAAATTATTTTTTACAAAATAAATTGTTTAAAATTATTTAAAAACAATTGACTATTTCGATTTAATTCTTCATTTCTTTAAATAATAATAAGAAAATAATTGGGTGAATAAAAATTAATATATAATGGAAATTAATATCTGGTGATTACCTCAAAACTATCGAAAAATACACTTCGAAATCAAAGCCTCATATTTTCAATAAAATCTAGGAAGGAATAATGCATGACATATACCACTTTGCTAGCAAATAATATCCTTGCAGTTGGAAAAGAACCAAAAAATAAAACATGAATTGGAAAAGTAGCCATAGGTAATGAGAATCTATGATGATAAAGTAGATAAAAATGGGATCATAAGTTCTTTATCAGACATACGAGTTTTGTAATGTGCTCGCTTAGAGATTAAATGGTGGATGAACAAACTGAGGGCTTCCCAATATTTCATAAAATAGAATCATAATTTTCTACTAAGCCCCGAAGAGAGAAACATTAATTCAAAATTGTGGAATACAATATAAATATTAGCTTCTTTTGCTAGAAAAGGCACTTCTTTCTTTTTCAAGTGTATTAGGTACCGTTTCTCGATGGCTGAAAGGAAATATTTTGAGCAGTCATTTATCTTCATTTTAATATAATTTGTAATAAATTCACCTTTTTCTGACATGTTACATAAATATTCACTCTAATATTAGTTAAAAATAAATAAAAATCAGATTTGTAAAATGTGAGTGTATTTTGTTTTTGGGGATACTTACATAGTTCGGTATATTTTCTTTTATTTGATTGGAAAAATTATGTTTTATAGACTTTTAAAGAAACAGAATTTTATAAATAAAATTTCGAGTTAGGTTTCTAACTAAAAGTTTAATTCTAAATAAGGTTATAATTCTAACTTTTAAAAAAATATTAAAATTATTGATTTAAATCTAACTCGCAAACTTTTATTTATTTTAAAAGTCCTTTTGAGGTTATATCTGATCTAAAGCGTGTCTAGACTTATTTTCGAGCAAAGAGCTAATTTTCAAACTATTTGTATTAAAAATATACACAATAATCATCAATTTATAAATTATTAATTTGTTTACACAAATAAATGAGATGCGGAAAACTGAAAAAGTATAATTCATAATATATCTTCTAATCTATTAATCATATTTGATTAACTAATTTAAGACATGAAATTTTTGGACAAAAAATAAAAAACAGATTCACTTTGCTTATTAATTGCTAATGTACTTTAAAAGAAATTGAATGCCGAACTTAAAAAGATTATTTATAAATAAAGCATTTAATAATTTTATTTTGTTTAAATATGAAGCTTTTCAATATTTATTTTAATTTTTAATTATGTTCACTAAGTTTCAGGAAACATTAAAAATGCCCGAAATATTTTAGAAAATCCAAAAAATAATTAATCTTTTCTAACATTTAGGACAGACATCCTTAAAAATTTATTTCCATATATTTTTTTAGTTTAATAATAATGACAGAGTACATTTCGAATTATGAAATAATTGCCATAAAAACTTATTTAAAACTGTTTTTTTTTATTTCGGAGTTTGAGAAGAAAATATCTAAAATATTAAAACAAAAATATATTTAATATTAGAAAGTAGGATCCCTATGCAGTCGTAAATGAATGTTTATTTAATATGCATAATATCCCTAATTCTAACAATTCTTTTTTATAAATATTATAATACGTATTGTGCAAAAATCGTTTCAGCTTCTGATATATTTTAATTAAAATAAAAAAAAGACTGCTTTGCTAAAAAAAATTAATGCCTTAGAATTTTATTAAAAAATTACATGTTCCAAAATAGTCATAAATCGCATGCAGTTATTTCATTCAAAAAATTATTAGACATTTTCAAAGACATAGCATATCTAGTCAAATATTGTGAATGTCAACTTAAGTCTGAGTTCATAGCATGAGATGTGAAAGCAGCCATTTACAATAAAGAATTTAAATCTTCATCTATCATTAAAAGTAAATACTTATGATTTGAATCAATTTTTAAACGACAAAAAACACTCAAAGCAAATATTATATTCATAGTGCATCTGAGCATAATTTAAAGGCAACTTATTATTTCCCTAAGGGGTAAAATTATAGCGCGCATAAATTGTTTATGTCTCTCAGAATGTTTTCATTAAAAATATTAAGAAACAAAAATTAAAAGTGCAAGACTTTTCATTATAAGTTCTCAGTATATTTTTTCTAAATAGTTCTTTTCAAAAATAAAAGTATATTAAGAAAAGGATTATGTATCCTGTTTCAATTGAAAAATATGTACGGTTGAATGAATCATGCATATTTCAAATTATACGGTTTCGAAATTTAAAGGCGGAGAATCATCTGCCCAACTCCATCAAAGACAAGAATATCAATAATAGAGTCTGTTTAAATTTATAAATATATTTTTACAAATGTGCCGATTTCAATTTATGCTTCTTAGAAACTTGAAATATATAAGACACGTCAAGGATAGAAGATAGAAAAGTTCTGGCTTAATTCAAAATAAATATTTATCTGTACTTCTGAGAATCTGAAAATGTCCAATCTCAAAAGAAATTTCTATTTAGTTTCTTATGTAGATCAATAAAGTTAGATATTTCAATAAAATCAAATAACGCAAAAATAAATAAAAATGATTATCTTTGCATTTTGTGCAACTATTGAAAAATAACAAAGTACATAAAATGCAGGATGCTATAAATCTAAGTTTGTTTATTTAATTTTATATGGTTCTATTTCATAGTAATAAATTCCACATTCTATTCTCCGCATTAATTTTGCCTTTTAATGGAAAGATATCGAATAAAAGTAAGAAAATAAAGCTATTTTATAAATGCAATCAATTTGGTTCCTTGCTTTACTAATAAAGCCATCTAAAGTGCTCACCCCAAAACTTTATGAACTATATTCTAATACAAATGTTATATTTCTTTTCCCTAGCATGGAGATTGGCTTCGGATGCCACGATTACTCAATTTTGATTTCGGACTTCCTGATATGAGCGTTTTGTGCTACTTAGTGTAGTGGGAAAAACATAATGTGTATTTCGAATTACGATTTTTTTTAATTATTGAAACCAAATTCTGATACATATACAATTTCGAGTAAATTAAATTCGACATATTAAATTTCTTATATCTGAATAAATCGTTATGTTTTTGAGTTATCCTTCTAAAATGTGCCAATGTACAGAATGTTAGATGGCTAACATTTAACAAATTTTGATTAAAATTTGATACATATTTATACTTTACAAGCTAAAACAGTACACTAATTTTTTTTATCTATCTAGCTTTAAATGTTTTCTAATTATTATGCTTACTTATATTCGAACAGGCTAACTTGTTCTCCACAAGCATGTTTCAGATGGAATATAATGGGCTTCTACATATTTGGTTTGTATACTAAATTTCCTTAGTGCAGTTGAAAACATCTTTAATTTATATTGTTCATTGGGGAATAATTTAATTTACCAACTCATGTGAGTTTGAAATTCGGTAAATCATGTAAATGTGGATTTCGAATTTTTTTAACAGATTGTATTGTTACAAACCTGCAATTCGGCTTCCCAGCATAGTTGGTTCCACCATCAGAAAGACTGTTTTCAAGTCATCGGTATTGGACGGAGTCCCGGTGTCGCGTCGGAGGTCCCAGAGCTTGGCAACAAACTTCGCGACCAATTGGCGACTTGGCGAAGAATTTGGCGCCAAAATAGATTATACTCGAAACATCGAGAATTTTCCCGATCCGTCCAGTAGGAACCGAGATACACCTCGAACGTTCCTGATTGGCTGAGAGGCTTCTAGCCCCGCCTCCTGAGACCTATAAAAGGAGCCAGTCTGTGCTGCTAGAGTCGTCGAAGTTAGTAGTAGGAGTCGTGGTCAGAGTAGTCGAAGAAGAGTAGTCGGAAGCGACACAGCGGAGTAGTCGAAATCGAGGGTGAAGAACTGGTCTTCCAGGGATTAGCAGAGCAGCGACGGAGTCAAACTAGTGCTGAACTGAGCTGTGCGTTACTGTCTGCAGTAGGGTTTTGTTGTGTGCTGCTGTTTGCACGTTCTCGCGGCGGAAGATAATTGTCTTCTCTGTGCTATATATAGTTATCGTCTTTGTGCTGTACTGTGTGTCTTCGTGTCAATAAACGTCGTTGTTTCTTTTTCTACTGCCGCATGCTGATTGAGCGTTCTCCACACGATATAACTTCCACTATCCAAACGAACCCCGGAAATTTCGTAAGAGTATTACTTTCTCTTTACACACTTGGTGTATTATAGAGGAAAGAAAATTAATGTCTTTCACGATTTAAACAAAAGCTTACTGATCTTATTTATCATCTTTCAGTGTTCTTAACCTTGTTTATCATTCTCTAGATTAAAAAAAATTAAGAAATCTATGCTTTATAATTAAATTCATGTCATAGATATAAAACAATACTTGTCTTAATTATTATACATATACGGATATTTAATTTAATATTATGTACATTAACAACTTGCCACATTTGGCGACCAGCTGTTCGTCAGAATAATTTATTATTTTTTTCATTTCAATTTAATCTTCTAGATATAACGTAATCCTCGTCATTCCGTCAAATAAGCAGACATTAAAACCATGTTATTTAAACTGTCTTAATTACATTCTGTTCATTGTGTATATGAACTTTTTTGATGCAGATCAGTCTTAGGATATCATGGAATTATTAAAAAAATAAATATGTGGTTCATCTGCCTTCTAAACTCAGCGGTATTATAACTTCGATTTTTTCCCGTCTAGTAAACTTCACATGTATTAAATAAAACTCTTCTTTAACTTTCAACAATGCAAGAAAACCATGTGATCATATAATTGATGAAAAGATGGAAACGATTTGAATTTCAGGATAACAATGCAATGCAATTCATTATTCGAAATTAGATAAAATTGTTATTTTTAAACTCCAAAATTCAAAAAAAAATTGTATAATATTAATGCCATTAAAAAGATAATATTTTGAATTTTAAAAATGAAATAAAAATCCTCTCTGTGATGTAACAATTTGCGATGTTACAGTGCAAAAACATCAAAATTTCGCTTATATTTAATTAAAATTTCAAATAAATCATTCCGCACTCCAAAGTATATATGTATTAGGCTCAGTGGTCTAGATCAAACAATCCGATCTATACACCTCGAATACACACTTTCATGTTCATTCCTCTTTATTATTAGTAGATATACACTCTATTATAGATGTTGCATTAAACTTGATTAAATACTTCTCTTGGAGCTAACGTGAATGAATCGCAATTGATAATTTAAATAACTTAAGATCAGATAATTTAATTGTAATTTTTAACCTATCCACATCAATGATTGCTATATTTGACAAAAAAAATAAGCAAAATATTCAATACCACTGTCTATATAATTTGAAAGGAAAATTTCTCATACTCTAAAAATACACGTTTCAAAAAGTTCCGGAATTTCCGTTAGCATCAATTCGTCTCGTCCGAATCCAGTAATAAACGAAATTAAACTAAGGCTCAGAAATTGGTACGATACCCAATACCTACGACTGAGTTTCCTGAAAGCCATTAACGACAATGTAGTATTATTCTTTGTTATTTCTACCCACACAGATGCATCTTCCATCTGCCTAATGGCCTCTTTACTGTTGATCTCTGGGTCGGATCGATCTAACATAATGATACTGGGATAGACCAGACGTGATGTAGTAAAATGAGCGCTGCTTTAGTGAGATTCATTTATAAAGCAACTCAGCATAAATTACATTGAAATAAACATTATATAGTTATTTTATCCTCAATATTCTTGATAATAACTATTTATCAAGAGCTGCCACTTTTTTCAGCAAAATGTTATATTGAGAAAAAAAAATATTTTGATAAATTCAAAATCTATCTGTAATTGTAATATTTCTCACACAGATGCTATTTTTATATTTATCGGCTTATCGAATAATAATAAAATGTTATGCCACTTTCCTAAATGCATTTTCATAATTAATTGCATAGCTATTTCTAAATAATAATTGCAAGGTCTGCGATGAAAAAAAAGTATCATTAAAGTCGGTGCTGTTTTTTTAACATTTTTTTGGATATTGATTATTGAAAAATAATGAAAAAGATCTTTAAACAGTTTTTTCCGAAATCATTTTTGCAAATTTAATGCATTTCTGACCGAAAAGTAATTATTTATACTTCAAAAATTATATTTATGTACTTAAAACCGTAAGTTGGTAGATTAAACTAATAAACAGAGAAGCAAAATTTTTTCAATCCAGAATATTTCTCTGAATCAGTAAATTACCAACTAAACGAAATATTGAAAACACAGTAAACAAATTGAAACCGGTTTCCTCTTCTGCTTACCAGACTCTTCCCTGCACCTCTTTTTCACACCCCTTACATCACTTATTTTATTTAAGAGGAATAGAAATGTTTTTCTTTGCCTCTGTTGTATATATATGTTTATATTTCGACTTGTCACTATATTTTCTTATTATATTTTATTTGTTTCTGTTGCATTAGAGGTCAATGGCCACAAAATGATCAATTAATTCATCTAATTCTTATATATTTATTGTAACCACTCAGTAAAAAACAACAGAGCATTTCGGATTTCGTAAAATATATATGTTTATTATATAAGGCAATGTTTATTATATAAGTAACAATAAAATATATAGGTTATGTATATATGTCAAACTTAAGATCAACAAGTGTTTGTGTAGAAGAGTAGGTAATGGATTCAAAGACAAAAGCCGTTCTTTCCAATTTCGTATACCAATCTTTGGAGAGGACCAAAAACTCTCCAGATTATTATATTATTAACTCTATTAGATTATTTTAATTCTGTACTAGTAATGTGAAACGTTTCGTTTTAAAGAACAAAAATCAAATGTCTTAACATTCTGCCTGCCATATGAATCGTCCCTCATGAAACTACTATACTGTTTCCTTCCGCTGTAAATATTGTAGAACGTTTTTTTAAAAAAAATTCAGATCTTGAATATGAAATTGATGACGATTTTGATGAAGTATATGATTTCATTCGCAAAGAACCTAAGCTTTTCACAACCTTGATTCAATCTTTTTGTACGTAACGCCATTGGACTTCAGGTACCTTAGAATACTGAAATACACTACTGCTCTTTCAAATATAAGAAAAAAATATCGGCTCACTCCCCTCAAAAACCGCAATGACATCTAGTGTTCTTAATGGGTTGATATAGATAGGAGGATACAGTTTAGTTGATTGCTATTAAGGGGGAATTTTTCTTATGGGTCAAAGTGTGTGTAGGGTTCTTTTTTGTTATCTGGATTTTCAGTTTATCTTGGGAAAAGAAGCGTGCGACTTTTGATGATGTTTTTCTTCGGAGTTCATGTTGGGACGGTGCAAATTCCAAACATGTTATTGGAAATAGGTAATAAGGAGAATGATATTTTTATACTTCCGGAATGATAAAAGACAATATATAATGGAACATTTCAAGAATATTATATAACTTTCCAAAAATATATAATTATATTTCATAAGGTTCGCATAATTTGATTCTCCTTCAAAGTTCTGATAATTTTTTCATAAAATATGAGTAGTCATTTTTATCGGATGCTATAACAGTGAAATTCTATGTACAAATAAATTTGAAATATATTTGGTAAAAATATATTAGAAAATATATTTCCATACATTCAATAATCTGAATTATCTATCTATCGGATGAAGGATGAATGTTTGTGTAAATCAAACGTCATTATAAGCGTACCAAGGGATAAAAAATATATGCATCTAATACAAAGTAAGAGCTTAATAGTTTCATTTTTTTAAAATTTCCCTTTTGCTTTACTCAAAGAATATTTTTATTGTTAAAAAGTAGTAATATTTGTCATTCTCAGAAAATTTATTTAAGTAGTTAATAATTCATAATATACATAACATATGTATTGCAAGTTGTAAATGTGAAACATCATATTTAGATAGAGAAACCCCCAAACATAATTAAGTTTATTTATGTTCTATCCTTATTTCGAAGCTTCTTCTGGCCAGAATTAAAACAAAGAGAAAACAAATCAAAAGTATATACTCATACCCCCTCGCAAGATGTGAATTAACCGCTATCTAAAACATGAAAAGCGAAAAATCAAACCAACGCGGTTTCAAGATAATATATATTACGACCTTTCCTATCCCTCTTCAAGCTAACGAATTTGTTTATTGTACCGATATTGTAGGTTACATAGCAAATTTCAAAGATTTATTGTGCCGATATTGCAGATTTCATAGCAAATTTCAAAGATTTATTGCACCGATATTGCAGATTTCATAGCAAATTTCAAAGTCTAATCAAAACCTAATAAATTGAGACTTTATTAATTCATCAAAAAGATGTCACAAAGCAGCACTATTGCATAACGGAAATTATGTTGTTGTATATTATGTATCTATTGGCCACTCACTTTATTTGAAAGAATGATGTAAAATGTTGATTTTATTTTGAATAAGCTATATTATTTTAAGCTCATTATATTATTATTCATCATATCGTATAAAATCATAAATGAGCAGATTGCGGTAATCTTGAAGTGATTTCTATGTTACTTCGTCAACAGAAAGTGTACATGAAATTTATCTATTTACTTTGTGAATGAGACGGTGGAAAGAGGAAACAACATAGCATTAAGAAGAAAAAATATTAGCAATCATGTAGGCATTAGATCCTGGATTCAAAAATATTTAAAGAGAAAATCTTGTTGATCCAAAGGAAGTGTTACTTTCGCCGTTTCATATAAAATTAAGTTTTTAGAAACAATTGGTTTTGGCTTTACCAGAAGGAGACTATTTCAAATATCTTTGTGAGCAATTTCCGGGTTTATCCGAAACAAAACTGATGAAATGTGTTTATTAATCCAAGCATAAGAAGAATGAAATAGATGGAAATTTTGAGATTTAAAAAGGGAATAAATGAAAGAAAAGCCTGGAGAACTTAAGAACTATTACTAGCTGACTGGAAACTAAAAAAAAAAAAAGACTGAAACTATAAATCTGTTGCAGTACAGATTTTGGGCTGTAGGTTTCAAAATTCTTTATCTCAATTCACTCTTAAAACATTTTTCAGAAAATTCAAATAAAATGGATGACAAGGTGAACCATTGATTTTACTAAGGTATAAAGGAGATACAGAGACGATATTAAGGAAAATGAAATGTCAACATAAACCACTACTGCTGGATGTTGGGAAGATACAAACCCTGTAAAATTCACAAAATAACCATCTGAACCATATTTAAAAAAATGTCTAAAAAACCTTTAACTTTTTGCATATATTTAACAATTATTTAAGCTAATATAAATATAATTAATATGAATTTTTGAAATAAATTTTAACGAAATATCAATATTTCGCAATTTCAACTGATTTTTTTTCTTTCCAAATATGCAACCGCTTTCTAAAGTCTAGTTTAGTTATATTAACGTCCCGTTTTAAAGCAACACTAGGGTTATTTTGGAACGTACTTCGTAATTTTGAACCGCGGTCAGATGACGAGGACGACACCTGAGCTGGAACCCCCTCTCCACGCCACACCACACCAGCGGGAGGACATTTGGCATGACGGATTTAACGTGCAACAGACCCCCGGTTCTTCGGTGGAATCGGGTCTCGAACTTGAAACCCTACGGCTCACACGCCGAGACCTTACCACCAGGCCACTGCGGCCCTAACCACTTTCTAAAATATCTTGTGTAATAAGATATTTTATTTTTAAAAACACTAAAAATAACATAAAAATAAGTTATCAAAATGTAAACAATTTTCAAAGTATTTTTTCCTGCCCTCTGTTATTAGTTAAGTTCATTGATAAACAAAATAGCATTTTGGCTATTAAGGAATTTTATTTTTGCCGAGGCAGGTAAGTTATTACAGCTTTGAATTTTCAATTATGTATCCAGCAAAGCTGTTTACAATTTAAAAAAAATATTGTCAAATAAGCTAATTATGTTTGTTTATATATTGATTAGTGCTTTAATATAAGAACTGAACTATAGAAAATCGTTGTATAGCTGTAAATTATATCTGAACCTTCAACACAGCGAAACAAAACACTATTATTTTCGGATAGATATAATTTCAAAAATATTTGCAATATATTTTCAATTGAAAAATATTTTAATTTAAAAATATCTGCTTATATGTTAGGAAACGAAAATTTCGTATTTAGTACCTCACGTTTAAAACCCATTCGATAAAAACTATGAAGAAGTTTGCTGCTTAATTATTTAAAATCTATTCTATTCAACAAAATTTTTCTTTCCTTAATTTCTTTATTTTCTTATAATACACTCCTTTGAAATAGTTAAAAGTCATTAAACAATATTATATGTATAAATTAAATTAGTTTAAATAGTATAAATTTTCTTTCAGAGAAGAACTATTGAATTTAATTATTAATGATGATTTAATTAGGTGATAATTTTTGTTAACACTTTAGATAAATGACATGCCTTTTAAACCATCAATAATTAATTAAGCTATTTATATCTGTTTATATATTGATTAATGAGTTATAATAAGAACTAAACTGTTGAAAATCGATGTATCGCGGTAAATTCTATCTGAACTTCCCAGATAGCGAAACAAAACACTATTATTTTTACTTCCCTCCGGAATAAATTAAGGTGAAAGCTCATAGCTAATAGCATTTGGCTTTATAAAGCAGTTCCATAATTAATACCTTAATTAGATTCTTTGACACTATTTTGAAGAATAATGACTTAAGACATTAAAAATATAAATAATTGTTGGTATTAGTTGAGGATTTTCAATGTGCTCTTCAAATAATTAAGATATATCGACAGTTCTTAATGAGACTTCATTTAATGATGCTTTTATAATTGAAGAGCGGTGATCTGAAAATGATTATATTCTCAGAGAATTTTATTTTATTAACATTTTTATGTTGATTCAATAGTTAATGCTTATTCAAGAAAATGTATTTGCTTTTCGTTGGATGGACGATTTGGATTGCGTAAGAAAAATACTTTTCCGAAGTTATTTGTTAGATGCGTTTTCCTTTCTCTTTGTTCATGCTCAATTTATTTTTTAACCGCAATATTTTTTTAATTCGAAAATTATGTAGTCTTTTTACGTTTTGCTTAACAAAAGTTAAACAAAACGTGATTTTTCAGTTAGCTTTTCTGAAAATTTGATTTTTGCATTACTTAAAAATTTTTATTACACTAATTTGAACGTCTTACAGAATTTTCCTAATTGATTGGATAATATCTTTCAAATTGAAAATTTTGCTTAATTTTTAGAAACAGTGAAATTCAGCATTTTTATTGTTTAATAAAGTATTTAATAACGTGATATTTAATTTCATTTAATCATTTATTTCATTGTTTCACACTAACGCAGCAAAGGTCAATTAAACATTAATAAAATTTATTTAACAAATCAGAGCGCGTGTAATTAAATTAATCATACTCAAAAAAAATGTTCAATTCTGTATAAATTATTTAAATTAAATTATTTTTAACGGCACTCTTGATTCACGAGACTCAGCTGTATTATTAAATTTCATGTGCACAATGAAGAAAACAGTTGTTAATCTATTAAATTAACACGACGTTAATATATTTCACAATTCATTGCATAAAAATATATTTGATGGAATTATGAAGTTATGCATGTGTGATTTAATTGAAATCATATGCAGCCATTATTTTGAACTAATCGACTAATCACATCATTCGGCTACTTATTAAAAATTGACTATACAGAAGTATTTGGGCAGATTTTATTTCAAAAATATTCTGCAATATTTAAAGAAAATATAGTTTAAAGTTTTATAACTAATTCAAGTGAAAAAAAAATCAGCAGACAAAAACATTTTTTTTTT
>JAPMOR010014271.1:19746-33203 GCA_026543865.1 Argiope aurantia
TTTTTTTTTTCAAATTGTATCAGGATAGTATTGCTTTCGTATCACACATTAAAAACTTATACTCTCAAATGAAAAATAGAAATAATTTAATTATTTGAATGTCAGAGTCTCAATAACAATAAAATTTATAAGTACTCCAGACTTGAAGAAACTTAGTATTTTATTTCGCTAAGGAAAATGTATTTACAAAACGATCAGACAAAATATATTTTATGATATGTTTGGAAAAATATTGTTTGGTTTTCTATTTTTCAATGGAATTTATGAATTTTTTATAAGAAAACATTTTTGTACCTGAAGCGATAAAACTATGTAAAAAATAAAAATTCAACAAATACATCTTTTATAAGCTACATCCTAAAGTGCGTTTCCATGCATGTTTGGTATATTTCATTTTAAGGGATATGTAAGGGTTAGCTTATTGTTAGAAACGATTATGGTTTTAGTCATTTCGTTAAGATAGAAACATTCAATATGATATTCCATAGAGCTGAGACTATTACTATTATCAGTTACCATTTCTTTTAATAATTCTGTAAAATGTTAAATTTTTACAAAATAAAGAGAAATAATTTTTGCCTTTGAGTTAAAATGTTATTGCAGTGTAATTATGTTTTTATTCCTGCAAAAAAATTAATTCTAAATATCAGGAAAATGAAAAATGTATCTTTGTTTCTTGAATTTGAAAAAAAATTGTAATGCGAAGAATATTTTGCCTTGATTGACAGGTGCAAATCTTACTTTATCAAACGCTAAAAGTTCATGGTAATATTTTTATTTTCTATTATAATTATATCTGTAATAATTAGAAAAATACATACTTTGAAATGTAGATGTCTCATTAGCATACTTGAAATATTTTTGTATTGAACTTGGTTTTTTGTACTGAAAGATTTTGGCTACAGATTTTTTAAAAAAGTTGAAATCTGTTATCACAAATTTCAAGTTGGCATGTTACACATTATTTATTTACACATTGTTTATTTATTAAATTTTTATGTTATGTGGTATCAATCCGACAAAAAACGTAATATTCTCGCCTGACTCATATTTCGCAATCTGAAACATTTAGAAAAACGATGGTTTTTGACCATCTCAAAATAATCGAGTTATATGATTTTTTTCTCGAGACCAGAATTTTTTTTTGTGTGTGAAAAACCTGTTTAAACCGGTTTTAAACAATCGTATTACTATCAGATTATGCATGCATCGGTATTTAGAAAACGATGATATTTTTTCCCAACTCAAACTCTTTTGAGCCCCAAAACTTTATCTGGAGCACAAATTTATTTATTTATTGCGAAATTTGGTTTAAACTGACTTAGAATGATCATGTGACTATTATATTGCGCAAATCCTCAAATTTCAGAGAAGTTTTTATTTATTTATTTTATCTCAAATTCGGTCAAACTAAACTTTTTTTGCCAAATGTAAAAAAAAAAAAAAGTCAATTTTTGGAACCTTACCTCGCTGTTTCGCGTTCACTCTCATTTTCATGTTTGTGCTTCTTCAGGCGATATCTTCTTGCAATCCTGCACTTTACTGGCCAGAAGAATCACGTGTATTCGCTTCAATCTATGTCTTTTTGTTAGCGATAAATCTACAAATGTGGCAACCTTCTTTAGCATTTTCTAATAATTCTAAAAGCGAAAAATTAATGCCTCAAAATCGGCAATATTTTGTCCGTGCATTTTGAGATTTTAAAAATCTGAAACTAAAACAACATCATGTCCTCATATGATAAAATTCAGAACCACTGTCAGTATGGAAAGTTTGAATGAATGTTAAACAGGCTGCTTCGAAATAAGCGTTTGCGCATTTGCAGTAAAAACCTTAAATTATTTAGAGTTTTTTTTAAAAAAATTTTGTTGAATGAATGGCTATGCTTTATTCAAGCAGGAAATATAATATTTCTACAATTCATATAAGGAATCAGAAAACTCTTTAATATTTTTATTGTCTCTCTCTCTCTCTCTCTCTCTATATATATATATATATATATATATATATATATATATATATATATATATTTTTGAGAAGCAAAGTATATTTAACTTCAAAGTTGGATCAAATACCAAATAAAATTGATAACATTTTTGATTGATATTTTTTATTTTAATGCCAAATTCAAAATCTATGTTTCTTCCATTCAGAAGACGGCATGACTGAAAGCAGATAAAAACGATGAAAATATGCAACTTTTTATTATGTAGCTTAAATATAGTAGCATTTTTCCATCATTAATGAATTCAACATCACATGATTGATCTATCCAATCATGCTCTAATACTGCGACTTAAAAAGATTTATTCTGACACCTCCTAATTTAACCTAACTCAGTATATCATGACTAATACAGAAAATTCATGTATTGTTTGAATGAAATTGATATTTTTTAACCGAATATCATTTCAATATTAAATTGGATTTACAACCTTATTTGTTGCAACACGGAAGATATCTCTGGACGTCGAGTTGAACCCAGAAGCATGGGAGAGTAGTGTCTGATATCTTCATATCGTGTTTCCTTCCAACATACCCTTTCATAATACATGGATTGGGTATTATGTCTGGTCTAATCAAGGTCATGCTCTTCCTTTCATGAATGATTTGTGAATGGTATCTTCTATTCTTTTAGCCTTTCTAAATGTTTAATATAGATGTTCGGATCGATATGATCCTATTATTAAATAATAACTGTAGGAACTTCTATTGTGCGCTTTTTTAGAAAAGTATTATGTTTAGATGAATGATAACTATTGTAGTAGAATTAATGGCATGATGTAGAAATAATACAATAAATATCTAAATATAGAAATCTGATTTCTAAAAAATGAATAGGAGCACATTTTTTAAATCTTACGTCTTTTATAATTTTATGGATAAAAATATGTTTGGATAAAAATATGTTAAATACTGCTTGCAGAAATATTTTTATAATTATTCTATAGTATATTTGATTATTTTCTTGGCAGGCAAACCTAACTTGCAAATTCTTATCGTTCAGTTGTAAATAAATATTAAAAGTTGACGCTAAATAAATTTTATTATTACCCTCTGAACTTTCGACTATATTTGGGGGCACCTTGTATTGAGGATGAGAAGATTCCAGCATGGTGGTTGATTCTCTCCACCCTGGTGGTTACTGAAAAAGATGGGGGGGTCTGTCTCCCCATCCCCACCATTGATGACGGGACGTACTTCACAAGTGAAGGATTGTACTGTGTGTGGCCGGTGATGGTCCCTAGGACTCACAGTTCACATTAATGTGGCGGTCCAGTCATTCAGACTTTTCCATGTGCCTCCAGGTGGGTCGAAGTAGCCAGTTTAAGGCGATTTAATCGAATTATTAATTACTTTATATATTCAAACAGGACAACATCACAAAAGTAATTAATAATTCGCTTAAATCGCCCAAACATCTTTTTGTTGTTGTTGTTGTTGAATTTTTTTTCGATCTATTCGTTATTTACTGATTTGTTCAGATTAAGACTGTAAGAGAATAAGACTTTGAAAAATATTTAAAAATGTAATCCTAGGACAGCGATTTGTTTTCCTTTTACAAGAGTAAGTATTCGGAAACTGATGAAATGTATTTACAGAGTATTTATTGGTATTGTAATATGATATCGATATTGAATTTCTGTATATTTATTTACTAAATTAATTTTGATGATGCATTATGTTTATAAAAATGATATTTTTATATTTTCTTGTAATGTAATTCATAGCATTTTTATCACCTGCATTATAAAAATTTCAGTTATACAGCTTGTTGTCTAACATTAGATTAGGAATTTCTTGCTTTGTACGACGTGATCGTATGTACCATTGTAACCTCAAAGTTCATAAGTATGCCTTTATTAGTTTCTAGTTTTGTCATGGATACTTTTCCAGTGTAAATCAGTGTCAATAAATACAGACTTACTGTCGCATTAAAACAACCTTATAAAGCATATTTAGGCGGTTTATTTTACATTTACAGTTCACTGACCACAAAAGAACTAATTGTTCGTATAGTTATAGTATAGCTCGTATTTTCATATAACTAAAATAGTTTTAGCTGAATTGTTTTCTTTCCAAGCAGGCGAAAGTTTATAAGCACGACATCTTGCTTGATGAATTGATTACTTATAAAAACAAATATTTTGAGAAATTCTTTTTATCTTTCTAGTTGAATTAATGACATATAGTTAAGAAAAATAAATTTCCGTCTATATTGACAAGGCACACTAATGCAATTTGAAAAGAATTATAAAAAAAAAATACATACACAAAAAATAAACTTTTTTTCAGAGATATAGCACAGCGTACTCACAAAGTCACGAAATATCTATAGTATAACTCAATGCTTTCGTTCTTCCTAGGTAGTTGAAAAACGTGTCAAGTCGAATAGAACCGAACAGGACGGCAGGATTAAGATTGTAAGAATTTTTTTTCTTCTATTCGTGATTTTCTTTAGGTTATGTAAATTCATGCAAAATAGCTCTTATAAGGATGATTGACACGAATTCAGTTCGTACCTGCTGAAATTTGATCAACTGGGAAATGTACTACAGAAGTGAGAGAAAGTGCTTAACCTAAAGGATTATGATATCGATCGTGACTCAAGAAGCCTTAGAAAGTGCTTCTCCTGAAAGATATAGTAACGATCGTGACTTAAGAAGCCTTAGAAAGTGCTTCTCCTGAAGGATATAGTAACGATCGTAACTCAAGAAGCCTTAAAAACTGCTTCTCCTGAAGGATATGGTAGCCATCGTGACTCAAGAAGCGGTAGAAAGTTTTTTTCTTGAAGGATATGATAACGATCGTGACTCAAGAAGCGAGAGAAAGTGTTTCTCTTGAAGGATATGATAACGATCGTGATTCAAGAAGCGAGAGAAAGTGTTTCTCTTGAAGGATATGATAACGATCGTGACTCAAGAAGCGAGAGAAAGTTTTTCTCTTGAAGGATATGATAACGATCGTGACTCAAGAAGCGAGAGAGACTGCTTCTCCTGAAAGATACGGTACAGATCGAGACTCAAGAAATAACCTGAAGGATATGGTAGCGATCATTACTCAAAAGCTGAATTTTAAGCGTCATGCAGCGATATTATAGGCCTTTTGGGAATGGAAGAGAGTGTTTGATGGAAAAGATATACAAATTTCAAATGT
Source organism: Argiope aurantia (assembly GCA_026543865.1). Lineage (NCBI taxonomy): Eukaryota > Metazoa > Arthropoda > Arachnida > Araneae > Araneidae > Argiope > Argiope aurantia. Next base: position 24,904 of record JAPMOR010014271.1, read on the forward strand.
AGAAAATATCAATTATTTTTATAATAGTAAGAACCGCAGACAAAAATATTATGAAAAAAAATGTATCGAATATAATGTTGTGAAAAAGTTGTAAAAATTATTTATATATTCTATTGCATTTATTCAAAGTGCTTTTAAGGCTTACCATTACAGGGTTACTATCCTGTGTTGGAAATGGAGATTTTCATATGATACCTTTATTTATACAGGGTACAAAATATCTTGAAGCTTGTCTTTGAGTGGAATATAAGTTAAAGTAAGCATTAGTTACAGACTAAAATCTGCCATTATTTTTGTAGTCTAGCTAGTGTATCATTCGCTATTGAACTGGGACCTAACGCCTACTCATGTGCAAATGACACATTAACATTCTTGCAAATAAGTATGCACTAGAAATTTGTACAACAAATCAATAACTTAAATTTTAAAATCATAGTATTCTTATACTGAAGCATGATATAGCCCGCAAGCGTGTTGTTATATCGAAATTTGTAAAAAAATCGAATGCTATAAAAAGCTGAATTAGTAGGTCTAATGCTTGGAATATCGTAAATGTCAAATTTATATATTTATTTATAGTTTATTAATAAAAGTATTATGAATGTTTTTCAGATTTATCAGTCCTTGCTTATGCTTGTAAATATTTCTTACTTGCGTATTGAAGAAAATAATAATTAATTCAAAGAATCATAACTAAATCATAACCAAATAAATACGATAAGAAACACAAAAAAAGTAAATTTAAGTTCATTTATATCTAAATAATGATAACATTATAGAAAAATAGTAATAAAAATGATTATCATTATTATTTATGGATGTATGATCAATAAAAGAAATGAATATTATAAATGTAACAAGAAATGATCTTTGACATCAAGTATATTATTTAACGCTAAAAGTAGGAAATATAGAAACAGAGAAAATACTTCGCATAAATTCATATACTGTACTTGTAAAATGTCCCATTGACCGGTCGTGGTACATTTAATGGTGAAAACATATAATGTGAATATCGCAATAGCCTATGGATTAATATTAAAGAATACTTTTATCCCATTAAATAATTCTACCTTTGCTTTGCGAAAGGTCAGAGCCTTCTATCTTATTATTTGATATATAATATAAACATAAATATCTGATTCTTTCATAGAAAAGAAAATAAAAGTAATAAACTACCAGGCATAATTTTTCGTCACGTTATTTGATAGATATATTAACGACTACAGACATCTGAAATTTTCACAAGCAAGGATACAAAAGTAGCAAACGCCAAGCTGTAACAAAATATCAAAGCGTCGAAAGTTTGAAGTAAGCTTTCAATTTTAATCCATTCTTCCAGGAAAATAATCGTTAACGTAACTACTTCAGACAGTATTGATCCAGTGAATGCTGCTTTATGCAGTTTCATAAAGAGATTTAACCATTCTGTATAAAACGCCAGTTGAAGAATGACTTTGCATTACAATAGTATTAATATCAAAGTTTTACAGAATAGTTGTGACATTCATGTTATAATTATATACCGAACGTTCAATTTAATCACGGATGTATAAACTCATCTCTGAAATATTAAATATGGGTATACAGTATTTCAGAGTGGAAGAATATTTTAAATAATGTAAAATGTGGAGTAAGGGAAATTTATGAAGTCTAAATTTTTTTAGAAATCAGCCACTGTCATATGAATCATCTGTATTAGTAATAAAATAAATACGAGCGCACGTGCGTCTGCCACATATTGCACAATTTATAAAAATGATTCTGTAACGCCCATAAAACTTCAGTGCAGAACGAATCTATTTTTTGTATTTGTATTATCTTTAATTTGTTTGGTTTCATCAAAAGAGTTTTTGTATTTATTGAAGTTTTATCATTTCCCTTTCAATTTCGAATTTTATGGAAGCTCACAGAAAATTACAGCACTCACGCGATACAATAAACAGAATGTCATTAGGTTTCTGTAATAGTATAAGTTATATAGATAACAATATTTGAAGGTTATTTTATATTTTGATAATAAGAAATAAAATAACCGGGTTACTTAATATGCTTACTTTTTTTAATAATTTTAATGAACAGTGAACAGTAATCCAGTTGGTCGCCAAAGACAGCTAATAATAAATAAATTCATTATGATAGAATGAAAGTGAAAGCTTAAGCCTGGATAAGCTCCGCATCTGGAAATGAAATCAGTTGCAAAATATATCATGATATTTAAATGAAAGTAATTTTTTTCAAGACCTCTCACAATTATATAATTTAAAATACTTGATTATTGGAAACATTCATCCTTTAAATTTATAATCTTATAAGATTATTTTTCTCTTCAATACTTTAAACCCGCGTTTTGATGCGTTTATATATATAATATAAGTTGAAAATATTTTTGGCTTTGAGTGACATTTAATTTGGCGATGCACGAAATTGTATATAAAAGGTTATTGGTGAATAACGTTTAATTGAATTTATTATTATAAAAAGGATAAATAAAATTAAATAAATACTTTATTGACGAAATAAATTCGTCATCTGTAAAACAGTTACATGACGAGTCTCAGCCGTCAAATGAACGTAAGAGTTCAAAACATAGTCGGTGGTTTTAGTTTTAAGGATTATATTTTCTTTATAAATAATTGAAATTGCTAAAGATATTTGTATTGAATTTATACGTCATTTCTTCGTAGTTACAATAAAGTATAAAAGGGTTCGCCATGTATAATAATATTTTCTTGGCATTGCAACATCTTGAACAAAAAAAAATTATCCTGTTCCTCAATTAAAAATTACCGAGATATAACACTATGAATTTCTTTTTTAAACAAATGAACAACTCTCTCAAGCAAGTGCCTGTCGTTCATTAGCAAACCAACTTCATTAAACCCATTGAAATTTTCTAAAATTATAATATTCACAGATTCATAACTGGGTAAATCGTAGATTTAGAAGAATGGAATTTTCACTTTTAAAATATTAGAATGTCAAACATATATTTTTTTTTACTAAATAAAACTAATACGACAGAGAGCTGTATAAAAATTCATAATTCTTCATCATACTGGCAATATATTCGTTTACTCAAAGAACATAAGATCTATTTTTTACATTACTTATTTTTTTCAGCTTTAATTTTATAATATTTCTGCCATTTAGAAATTGGCGTTTAGGCATCTTTAAAACGAACATTCTGTAAATATAATTAAACATTTTTTACAAGAATTTAAAGTTTTTTTCAGGCTGCATTTACAAGCAATAATAATAAATTTCAAAAAAAAAATAATGATGAAGTTTTCAAATTTCTTTTTCTGAGTAAATAAAATTTCAGTATCAAATAAATGCATTATTTTATTGGTTTTTAAAAACTATAAGTGCATTAAAATATTATAAATTTATACCTAAATACAATAGTTCAAATATTTCTATTTTAAATGTTCATAGTAATAATGGTTTTAGATAAGAAGAATATAGTTTCCATTATCTAGCAAAATATACGATGTTCGTGGCAAAAACACTTAACTTCTCAATTCACATCAACAAAGATATATATTCGTTGTACAAATATTATATATTAATTTTCTTCTAACAGAAAAATGCCAAATCTATGAAATGATTTCGAAATGTTTAATGAAAATATACATTTACGTAATTTAATTTCAAGATAATAATCAAAATAAGATATCAGTATCAGTATATAAGAAGTTTTTTGCTAATCTTGATATCAAGATATCAAGATTAGCCAAAAATATAAACCATAATATCATAATAAAATGATTTTAAATAAAGAAAATCGTTTGTATACCTGGCACATTTTATGATGAAACTAAAAACTTTTTTTAAAAAAATAGACCACAAAGAAATTTTAAACGGGAAGCAGTTGCTATTTGCTTGTCAAAAATTTTAATATAATCTATCGTGTTTGCGGCAAACATTTTATAATGATCTTTTATAAAACATTCTTATTGATCACATAATTAAAAAGATCAATTTTTTAAAAAAAAAGTGGAGAAAACAGATCATATTTAAAAGTAAAAAATGAGGTTGAGTGTTTAAAGTTTTAGGCTCATTTTATGAAGAAATATTAGTAGGTTATGAAATTTAAAAGCGAGTGTAAAATATTTAAATTAACATAAGCGAGTGACATTAAAAAGAAAATCTCTAATTCATTAATGATTTGAAGAGTTGTAAAAGTACCTAGTAACTTCAATTCACTAAACAAAAATCGCTAATCAACAAAATTCACTAAACAAGCTAACATTATTCAGTTTCTCGAATTGATTCAAATGAAAAATCCATCAATTTAAAATTACACGTGTAGCTGCAATTTATTTTCTCTTAGTAGACATAGACAACATAAAATGACAATTCGTGCTGAAATGATTAAGACGCTTGAATTAGGAATATTCATTCTGGACTGCGTCGAATTTCTGGTTAGTTTAAATAATGAATTTATTAAAATGTTCTTTTTAACTATCACATTTTGATTCAATTAAATGTATTAAAACCGCTGATTTTCCTATCGTTTTGAAGTAAATAAGGAATACCCTGGGAAAAATAAAATGAAATACATAAATAAATTAAAAGATAAACCGGCTCAATTTAATTTCTACCCCCAAAATTAACGAAAAATCGACTTCCATTGTTCATGGAAGTATTAAATCTCATCAAACACGCCGATTTGCTGTTACAGTGTTGTAGAATAGCTGAATCGACGTTTATTTGAAGCTTTCTTTTTTATTAAAGTCTTTCAATTTAGTAAAATAAATAACCTTTCATACGCGTGCTATCCAAATTTTCCTTATTTAAAAGAACCTATAAAGGTACTGGAAAGATGCACTATAAAATTAACTTCATTAATTAAATAAGGTTTTATATTGAATTCATTTTTTTAAATTTAATCTGAACTTTTAATTAAAAAGAATATACAAAGTTATTATCCGAAGATCGAAACTATATAGAACACATATATCGAAGAATGTAAATAAATTGGGAATTTTATGTACCTATAAAAATTATACGAGCCGTTTTTGAAATTATTAATAAAAACTCACTATTAAAAATATAATGGTGGGGTTCTTAACATTTTCTGAAATCTGAATCATTTATTCAAAATTCAGAGAAGAAACAAACACGGAATCAATAAACTGGGAGAATTGTTTTTAACAAATTATATGCGATAAATTAAAACTAGCCAAAGCATCAAATAACTAAGTATTCCTTTATTTTCTCCTTAATAAAGTTGTATTTAAATATTAATAAAATTTTATAATACTCTTGGATATTTATAAAAAAATTAAATACTTATTTTCTTCTAATATAATTTAATACTCATCAACAAATTCAAATTATCCCTTGCAATAATCCGGCTTCAAGAAATAGAATCTAAACTCAACACCATATAAAACTAATTATTTGTGATTAAATAAAAGTTATTATGTCTGTGTAAATTTTATTTATTCCATAATAAGCAGATATTTACTCATTCTTAAAAACATTAGCAACTAACTTGAAAAATATATTAAATAAATATGATGTCAATGAAATTTTCAAAAACTTGTATATTTAAACATGAACGTAATTATTAAACATATTCGTTCATAATTGTGATAAGAAATTTTTAAATGAATTAATTTTGAGAGAATATCTTTGTTTTATATTATAATCGTTTTGGAATAAATGTTATAAATACATCTAGATTGAATAAATAAATTGTCTATAAATATAAAAATATAATCCACAAATTTGTATATTCATATATTTAAAGTAGATTATTATTGTCATAATATTTAAAAGATATTCTACAGTTTTGAAATATTTATTTAAATGCTTTCATAAACACAATACGATCATGTCCCAAATTGCAATAATAGAAAATATGGTTCACAGGTTTTAAATCTATATATAATTTGTGGATATAAGTTAAGTAATTAAACGAGATTTTTCAAATAAATTTTAACCAATCGAAGATATACTTACATCAAATTAATAAGTTTTCAATTAGATGAATTCAAATTTTTCTTCGCAGAAGTCTCACCTGCGGGTCTTTCAAAGTCTCTGAAAGTCTGCCACGTCGGTACTTACACAAAATCGATTTTAGAATATAAAGAATACTTTTTCAACTAAAAAAAAGTCACCAGTTAATTATTAAACGTAAAAAAAAGTTTTTAATTTCTTTTCAAAGTTTTTGCGCATCTTCTTAATAATTTGTCCCTGAATGAAAAAGATTCAAGTATCATTCTTCATCGGAGCGCTGGGGTGAAGCTGAACTTAAGGGAGAGGAAGGAATGATCCGTCACGTCGTGAAGTGGAAAGGGATATAAGCGCCTGTTGAGAGTTTCCCCCCCTAAATGCTGTGCCTCCTAGTTGTTTTTGTTTTCATTCATCGTTCTGACGCTAGCAGTTGTAGCAATTTCACAGGTGGCGCTGGCGTAAAGCCGTGTCCAACCAATCGGTTCGGGAAAGGAATGAGCATGCGTTGTTAACGACAGAGAAATTTTGTCTAGAAGAATAAAAACTTGTCTCAGATGATGCTTCCCATTTAGGAGGGGAAGTGATGTTGAGCAGTTATGTAGAAATATTTGAAAGATTTAGGAACATTTCAAATACAATTTTGAGGAAAGATAAATTAATAGAGTAATGCGCTTGTTTGCTTTCTCAAATTTCGAGACATTTTTTTTTAACTAAAAGATATTTAATGGGAAATTTTTAAATAATGTAATTTTAAATACGTTACATTTGAAGCATATATAAGTTCATTAATTAAATATTGTAAATTTAATGCGCATTATTAATTTTTGAGCATATATTTATTCAAAAACATATTTTTGATTTATGAAATGCATTTTCTTAAACTCTTAGTCAAGAGCAAGTATAATAAACAATATAGAAAATATAATTTCTTTTTGTATATTATTTTAAGACAGTTAATGAAACCATCATCATATTAATGAAAGTTATTGCTGACATGTGATTTCATTATTGCTGTTTTCTTGCACAGAATTGTTTCATGAGATACTTACTTTTAAGTTTTAAACCATCTATATTATTTTTGTTTGTCTTTTTTTTCTGTCTGGTTTATGGTTTTATGAAGTAAAAGCAAAAAATGTACCACTACTTTCAAGCATGTAGTAATTTTGTAAGCATATTTCCAGTTACGACGTTAGTAATGAGATTTCAATTTCGCTTTCTAAGTGTTTTTAATTTTAGAGCTTATGTCTTTACGCATGTTTCGGCTGCAAACACCTTTAATGTGATTAATATTTATTTTTATCTTATCAGATTACTAAATAATACATATGACTAAGTTTTTGCCTAAATAAAATATTTTTCTTTAAGGTGATATCTAAAAAAATTTTAATGCTATTCAAAAATTATTATTCAAAAATTCTCATAATTTCTTATATAAATTCAATTATATAATATGGAATTTATTGTATTATCTCCACTTTTATGTGGACGATAGAGATAATTTGAGTTAAATATTAAAATATTCGTTGAATATTTAATTTAAGATTATTTAAAATTATGCTTTCAATCACTAAGCTAACTTTAAAAAGTTAATGACGAAAGTCTTTAAAATCTTTAGTCTGAAAAAAATATTAAGATCAATGAAATGTGAAATCGCAAAATTCATATCATGATTTTAAAAATCATAAAATATTTGACTTTTCTACAATCAAAGAATTAAAATTTTAATCCTCAATTTTATTATTTACTAGCTTTTACCCCGACTTCATTCGCGTGGTAATTTTGATGTGTATGTATGAGAATTGACGGTCTGATCAACACTCAGCAGTGTCTGTCTAAAATCGCCTGCGAGCAAAACGGCAAAGAATCCCATCACCGCCTGATTGCTGTGGATGTCCTGTAGGCTGCGGTTTAACGCCTCTAATGCATGCTTGTGAGACATTGTGCACTCGTCTCATACCATTAACTTGTACTACTGCAAAAGGACTCCCCGGTCGTTTTTTTGGTGATGCTGCATGTTGGGGTATGTTCGTTTGCAAGATTAAGCTGCAATTTGAAAACGGAATGTTCAATATGGCCACTTTTAACAAAAGTTGTATTAATGCCTGAGGAAGATACAGCCAGAGCTATATTGCGGTCCTTGCGGAGTTGAGCGAGCAGGAGATTCAGCACAAACGTCTTACACTTACCCTCTCTCCCATCGATGACGGGACATACTTCCTTCAGGGAGGGTTGTACTTTGGCCGGTGATGGCCTTTAGGACTCAACCACAGTTCCCGCCAGTGCTGTTGCTGCTGCATTCCGGTCATTCAGCCTTATGGTTTAAGTCCGTGTGC
>JAPMOR010014291.1:0-23833 GCA_026543865.1 Argiope aurantia
AACGACGGGTATAGTATCTAGCTATTATATAATTTTTCATTTTATATTCAGCTCATTTTTCACAATATTGCCCGTTCATTTTTTTATTTTTTTATTTTCACAATGTAACCTGTTTCTATCTGACAAGTTAAATTTCGTCCAGTAAGAAAAAGATACCAATTGTGCTCTTTGGAATAGTATTTGTTCTCATATACTTTTTGAGTCCAAAACTTAATACAGATTTAAAATTTTGATAATGTGTTCACACGCCGAATTTTATTCATAATCTTAATATCTGTTTCAATATTTTGTTCATAAGATAAACGGACTGACAAACAATTTTCACTTAGAAGGATTACTCCAAAATTTAATATAAAAAATTAATTGTACGTGTATTCACTTTTGAGATAAACACAAAAGATTCATTTCATTCGATTTCGATGATAAAAGGCAAACCGGGGCACAGATGTAATTAAAAACAAAAGTCAGATACAGATGGGTCCAAAAAATGGAGAATGATAGAAATCTAATAGTCGAATTTTTTTTAGCAATAACAAAATCAAAAAGTAAGTATAAAAACTTTGTCGAACGTATGAGAAAAAAACAAAAGACAATTGGAATTAAAATATTGTAACAGGAAACACTTACGCGATACGAGATACAAAATACAAGTCACGTTAACACATACACACAAAAAGACACATTGCATACAATATGCAAGAATAAATATAATTGCTTCAGATGTAGGCTGAACGAAATTTCAATTTTCATTTGAAAAATACCTAAAAAGTGTAGTGGATGATTTTCTTTTGTTCATGAAAATCCCAAAAAGTATATTTCAAAGTATATACAAAAAGCATATTTGTTTAACCTAATTGACTTCATTCAGTTCCGTAATTTATTAGAAATATATATTCGACCTTATTTTAAAGCGATATTTCATATTCTAAAGTTTGTCCCGGAAACTTCTTAGAACAAAAGAGAGCAAAAATACTGATGTGATAATAATTTTATGAAATGACAGATTTCGAAGGATGGCTCACAATTAAAATGGCTTAGCGATTAATTTCATTACCTTGTCTTTTTATATCGCCAACTATGTTTTAGATCATACCATAAAATAAAAAAATTCCATTATTAGAATCTTGATTGTAGCAATTAAATTATTTTTCAGAGAAATGCATTGTCTATATCTTTGGTGATAGCGATTGTTTGGTATTTTTGGTAGACATTTGTTCAAATAGAAATTTTTATCATCTACAAATATTTCGTCGCGCAGTGAAGAAATCTACAATGATGACTTTTGGCGATTTTTTTTTATTTGTCCAAGTAAGTAAGTTACATTAACTTAAGATATTTATATTAATGTCCCATTTTAAAGCAACACTAGGGCTATTTTGGGGCAGACCTTGTAATGCTGAATTGCGGTCAGATGACGAGGACGACACCTGAGCTACGTTTTCATCTCCAAACTTCCATGTTACACCATCAGAAGAATATTTGACCCAGACGGATTTAACGTGCACCAGGATCGCTTACACTACGGTTCTTTAGTGGAATGGGATCTCGAAGCTAGAAACCTCGAAGACGAAATATTAGCAACAGGCCACCGAGGCCTTCACCCAGAAGCAAATAGAGATATTTGTGTATTAATGCAGTAATGCGCGAAAGCGTGAATGGAAATCCTACTTCGATTTTATTGTACAGCATCCGGTACAATAAAATCGAATTCCGAAGGAAAAAATCGCCAAATTTCGCCAACAAAGTAGTGATAATATACAAGTATCCAAACAACATTACGAATAAAAATAAACAAGCCAAAGAATAATATATTTTAACTTGGCAAGTGTTTCTTGATTTGTTTTCGTTTGTTATTTTTTTTTTTTCGATTCTTGAATTGTTCAATTATTTTCTTTATTTGTTTCGAGTTAATATTTTCTAATATTAACTCGAATTTCATTTATTTGAATGCTTTTCGCAATAATGATACTAATTTTCTTTTAATGCCAAGAAGATGAGTCACAAAAGTGATCATACTTAATCCAGAGATGCTAAGGCAAAAATAAATAAATAAATAAATAAATAAAAAATGAGGTATATTATAGGTTCTCTAGTATTTTTCTTCAATTACCGACTGGACCCGGGAGTGGTCGCAAGTTGCAGTAAAACTAGAGCGTCAGCTACGCGATACTACAAAACAACAACAACCAACATTAGATTCTAGATAGTTGGCAACAGCATATGACCAGATTTTGAACTCTGAGAGAGAGAACTGTTTTCAAGAACCGAACGTTTGTGTTGCAAGATGTTCCGATGGTTGTCGATCATTTACACTCGACTCAAAGGCAAGCACGTATATTTGTAGCAAGCTAAATGGATAGTTACACAGCGCATGTCCTTGAACCGTTGTTAAACGGGTAAGTAATTCTTTTTTATGTTACATTTTTAAATTCACAAATTAAACCGACAGCAGCATATTAGTAACCATCAAAAAGGCATCAATAACTGCAAATTCTTCCTCTATCAACTGGCCAATTCAAACAGTCAAAGGTTAAGCCAGGCTTAAATGAATCAAACATTCATTAATTACTCATTTTACTGTTGTTAATGGATTAATTATTTATTATGTCTCATTTTTTTAAATTGACAAATTGTCCAACAACAACATGATAGTACCACCACTGAGACATCAACAATGGCAAGTTCTTGCATTATCAACTGGCCAATTGAAACAGTCAAATGTTAAGCCCGACTTAAATGGATCAAACATTCATTAAATTATCAAACAGAAATATTTCACTTTGCAACTGAGAAATCATTTGACTCAAATGTAGAACTATTTGCTATTCAATAATCAAAACTGTGTTTTATCGAAAGATTTCATAGTATATTGAAATTGATTTTCTGTGAATATCTTCTCAAATTCTGTATAGAAATTTATCTGTGACTTTGCTAATGAATTTATAGAAATTTTTATCAATGGAAATATGATTTCATAATTCGCTTTGTTGGAATAAGCAAACTAAACTATTACTAAACGCACTATTCGAGTTTCAAATGGAAAATGTGGTATTTCATTATTTTTAAATATCAACTGTCGTATTCTTTGCGAATGTTTCTCACATTTTGTATTTTTTGTATCGAAAAATGAGCCTGAATATCTTGATTGCCACTTTGATTATTGATTTTCATATTAAATTGCAATTAATTCGCGACTTCATTAGATATTGTTTCTTTTGGACAGTGGGATGGATTTTAACGAAGTTAGGTTTCTGATAAGATAGTGGGGTCTTTTTTTTAACACTAGAACTGCCTATGTTAAATATAAACCTAGTTTTATCACATCCTTCAAATTGATAGGGTTTTAATCAACATGGCTTTTATTTAACTTTTGGCTTAGTTTATGAAAATAAAAGAATATACTTAAATAAAGAGCAACATTTAATATAATTCATTAATTAAAAAGAACCACGAAAAAGTTTCTGCTTGCATTTATAGGATATCCAGTTAGAGATTTTAATTCTAAACTGTATCATAATCGGAATAAAATAGATCGTATTATAACGGCTGCGAAAACTTTGGATTAATCAATATAATTTCCTATGAAAAAATAATTACATTTTTCCAAGAAATATCAGAAAGTGATATATAAATGAATGTAAATAGGTATTGATCTCCATCATTACATAGATGATCCATAATATAAACTTTGAGGCTGCTAAAGCCATCACCTTGATGGATCTTGGAATAAATAGGTATAGGCCATACTGATTGGAAATTGAATAGGAATATGTGATTGTTCTTATATTTCATTAAAAGTCGTCATAAAGTTTTAGAATAAATTAAAACAAATTTTCAGCATGAAATTTGAGAACCACCCAAATGACGGTCTTGGAAGTTCCAGTGTTAAAATTTTTTATGGTAATTATGTTTATAGATTTACGGTTGTATTTTAACAAAGTTAAAACTATAATGGATTTTTAAAAATAGTTATTGGATTGGAAATTTATTCTTCGTGGCTTGAAAGATGCCTGCATCATTTGACAAAAGGAATATAGATGGTTTTGGATGTATTATAATCCTAAACGCAAAGAACACTTTGCAAACAATGGACCTTATTTTATGCAATATCTTCCTTTTCGGCAAGAATGGAAGAAACATGAAAAAGCAAATTCACGTAATTGCTGCATACAAATATTTGAAGCCATATTTCAGAAGAAATTTGAATTTCCATATTCGATAAATTAATTTTCCCTTGTTTGAAGGATGTCTGTATCGTTCGACAAAACGGATACTGATTGTTTTGGAAGTATTACAATTCTAAACAGGAAGAACATTTTATAATCAATAAACTTTATTTTGTACAATATCTTCTTTTTTTGGCACAAATGGGAGATAAATCTTACCATAGTTTCAAATAATCGCTGTGTACAAATATTTAAAACCGCATTTCAGAAGAAATTTGAATTTTTAAGTTAAATTTATTTCCCATTGATTGAAATTGTAAATTGCAACACAATTAAGATTTTTTCTTCATAAAAACTTAATTTTTTAGTTTCTTTTCGGCTGATTTTTAGCAAAATAAATAAAATAAAAAATCTTTGAATGCATATGCATTAATGTTTAATTGAGTTCTAGAATTCTTGGTGAAACCTTGTTAAAAAGAATCATGGCTTTTTATTTCGTGTGTGATCTGAAAATAATATCAACAGTAAAATTAGCAAAAGCTAATCCGAAATTTAAAATATTTCAAATGTTTTTTACTTTTAAATCTACTTTTACTTTACCTAATAATATATATATATATAAAAATAAAGACTAATGTTTGTTTACACATTCTGTTATACAATCTAAATTTTTTGTCAAATCATTATAAAATTTGATATCAAGAAAATAGACAATGTAAGAGCGTGTATGCATACAAAACTTATACTCTTGCATTAGAACAGACAATCTAATACTACGCATATGTTCCAAAAACTACATTTGAACGTGTTTTATAATCTTGTTCCACCCATATTTTAATTTACCTGCAGTGCACACAATTCAACTAGCGGGAGTATTCTTTTCTCAATTTCCTGATATGCCTACAGTGTAATGGGCTTTACACTTAACTTCGTAATATAAGAAATAGATTCAAACAGGCATTGTGGTTCTTTTGCATTTAACCGCTGGTTTCTTTCGCTGTCATTTCATAATATACATTTTTTAATCTGCAGTAAATTGATTCAGTTGAATTCATTTTTTCAGTCTTATCAAACCACAAGCTGATATTAAACATTCTGCATTAATCATATAACAGCCTACAAAGTCAATAACCAGGGAGAGCAAGCTGATCACCATAGACGGCTAGTTTATAATTGAATATTTTGTGAATTAAGTCGTTATTGCGTATTTAAAGTATTTGCTTCCTATGTGAGATATTCATTGGGTTTGACATGCTTGCTTTATGCCCCTCATGGATCACCTACTATAGGTGAGTAAGGGTGTCCCAATCCCGAGGTACCCAGGGATCTTTACTCCCTTTCAGTTCGTTCTCTTCTACGCCTTCTGCTTTCAGCTGTGTCTTTCCTTCCCTCGACGGCAAGCGAGGGAGATCTCCATGAGAAGCTGTCACCCATCTGTTTGCCTCTTGCTTCTCATGGACAGCCAAAGCCCCACGTGTTGGCCGTGCGTGGCAACCCATTAGAAAGGCGCAGTGTGGTCCCCGGTGTATCAATCGGCTGGTACCTAGTCACCTAAGTGGCTTGTCTGCTAGGAATCAAGCAAAGGGGGCTCCTTGGGCTTGGCGTTAAGGGTGGTCACTGTCCCCGGGGGTAACTCGGAGCGTATAGGTTCCGGCTAGCACAAAGGTAAGCGTCGAGGCTGGGAATGGCCAGAGCCGGTGGCTGCCTTCCCTTGTTGGGATCCGTGGTGGGCGTTGCCGTAGGCCCCGAATCTTCTTTAATATCGTATGGCTCCTCCTAAAAAGACTCCCTTCAGTGGGCAACAAAGAACAATGAAACTTTCTCAAAATCTTCCAATATTTGACACTTATTTTGTAATAAAACGATTATCAGACAATAACGAACCTTTCAACTCAGTTTCGCCTTTCCTTGTTCAGAAGGCTATCTCTGCAACAGTTGGCGAGGTCTCCTCAATTCGCAAAATGCGTTCAGGGGATTTGCTGGTGCAGGTTAGTACTAAGAAGCAATCGCGCCAAATTTTAAAGTTAAAAGCGCTGGCCACAATACCTGTTTCTGTCCAACCACATGTAGCATTGAATTATTCAAAGGGCGTGATCACTTGCGGCGAATTGTTTAATGTGCCGCTTGAAGAAATACTGAAGGAATTACAGGGTCAAGGAGTGACACATGTACGCCGCATAACTATTCGGCGGGATGGACAACTCCTTGATACTAAGCATCTTATACTAACGTTCCATTCTCCTAAACTACCAGAATATATCTATGCCGGGTATATGAAACTTCCAGTGAGACAATATATTCCAAATCCCTTGAGATGCTTCCAGCGGCCACTCAAAGGTAAATTGCCGCGGGATTGTCACATGCGCCCGCTGCGCTGAGAAAGGACATGACAGCCAGCAGTTACCGCACAAGAAAAGGGTGTGAACTGCGATGGCGCACATTCATCTTTTTCACGGGCATGCAAACGGTGGACTCTCGAGAAGCAAATCATAACACTTAAAATAAAGGAAAGCATATCTTGTCCTGAAGCTAGACGAAAGGTCTTAGCTGAAACACCAACACCAGGCTTAAGCTATGCATCTGCCGTCCCAAAAACATTTTGTGCGAATTGCTCATGTCCAAACTGTATCAAAAGTAAGCCTCAAACCAATCCACCTGAGAAAGCATCCGACTCTGACACTGAAAAAGCAACAGTTAGTGCTCCTGAAACTTGCAAACCGGAAACAAATAAACATAAAGTCAAATCTAGCAAATCAATGGAACTAAAGCTTGCAAAACGCGGGCTTAAGCAAAACGACCTACCAATAAAGTTAAAGAAATCGATATCAAAAAATTCCGTAGCCTTGGGACTAGCTACACAAGGTAAAGTCCACAAGGACCTGACGTCCATCTTTGGTGGCAAGCTGAATAACCCAGATATAAAATTACATCCATCTGAGGATGAATCGGAGCCTGAAATGAGTTGCGAAGACCTGGCAACTCCAACAATTGTCTCTTCTCATTTATCCTCTAAACCAGTCTCTTAATGGGTACCTTCCTCTCTTGGAATTGTCGCGGCATTCGGTCTAAACTTCCCGACATCAAGTGCATTTTAAACAAATTTCATCCTGTTTGCATTGGTGTTCAAGAAACCTTTCTGACACCAAACATTCCCATTAAATTGCGCGGTTATAACTGTACTCGGAAGGATGCACACACAGGATTTCACAGTTCTGGAGGTGTCTGTATCTTCACTTCACTTCAAATCTATATGCGAGCTCACAACTCAATTTACATACCACTCTGCAGGCTGTTGCTGTGCAAGTTCACGTACGAACATTACTCACAGTCTGCTGCATTTGCTTACTGCCTCATGATTTCATCCGTCAACAAGACCTTGATAACCTAGTGGACCAGCTTCCTTCGCCTTTTATTTTACTCAGCGACTTCAACGGACATAGTACCTTGTGGGGTTCGGAGAGTACAAATTCTTATGGGAGACAGATTGAGCAGTTTATTGCCAATAACTGTCTCTGCTTACTTAACAATGAAGAGAAAACGTACTTTCACGAGCCCACACGAAATTTCCATACTCTTGATTTGGCCATATGCTCTCCCGAACTTCTGCCGTTGCTAAACTTTACTGTTAGCAACGATCTAAATAATAGCGATCATTTTCCTATTATTGTCTCCCATGCTGATAGCGGCGGTGCGACTCACTGTCCTCCGCGTTTTCTATTCCAGCGGGCAGACTGGAAGGCCTTTTCGTAACTAGCAGATATCACTGACTCTATGATCAACATCACAGATATTTCTGAAGCTGTACAAAATGTCCTTGACATTATAATCTGTGCCGCAACTTCCACTATTCCAAAGAGTCCATCACGTCTAAGGAAATTTCGAAGACCGTGGTGGAATGAAGCCTGTCGCGACAGTCACAAACACCAGAAAAAGTCATGGAACATCTTTCGTAGGTACCCCACTACAGAGAACCTCGTTGCTTTTAAAAAAGCCAAAGCACTAGCTCGTCGTCGTAGTCGGAGGGAATCCTGGATTCAATTCATAACCTCTATAACATCCTCTACTTCCAGCAAAGTCCTGTGGAGAAAAGTAAAGGCTGCTAATGGTATATATCATAACTCTTCCATTCCTGTTTTAAATAGAGGGAATGTGAAGTTTTATGACCCTTAGACGTAGCCAACATTCTGGGCGAAACATTTGCACAAGTCTCCGCAATTGATTCTTATGGCCCTGCTTTTCTGGCAATTAAGAATCGCGCGGAACGGTTGCATTTAAATTTTAGTGACCGAAATACTTCTCCATACAATTGCGAGTTTAGGATGATTAAGCTAGAAACAGCATTATCTCATGCCCATGATACCAGTCCAGGACCTGATGGAATTACCTACAATATGCTCCGCCATTTAAATACAACTTCCCTTTCGAACCTATTGTTATTTAATAGAATATAGATCGAACAGAAGTATCCTTCACAATGGCGGGACGCTATAGTGATCCCTTTCTTAAAACCTGACAAGGAAGCTTCTAATCCTCTGAACTGCCGACCAATTGCACTAACAAGTTGTCTTTGCAAGACTTTTGAGCGAATGGTCAATGCTCGACTCGTATATGAATTGGAGAAACAAGGATGCATCTCTCCGTTGCAGAGTGGTTTCCGTAGAGGCAGATCTACTTTCGATAACCTCACATTGCTGGAAACCCAGATACGCAACGCATTTGTCAGAAGGAACCACCTTGTCTCCATATTCTTCGATATAGAAAAAGCATATGACCGTCCTTAGCGCTTTGGCATACTTTCAACTATTTTTAACTTTGGCTTTAGAGAAAATTTGGCCATATTTTTACAGAACTCTTTATCATATCGGACTTTCCAAGTTCGTGTTGGGAACTTTTACGCATCATTTTATTCAAGCTGAGGGGGTTCCACAAGGAAGTGTCCGAAGTGTCACCCTTTTTATTATTCATCTTAGCCAGATTTTAACTTATTTGCCTTCATCTGTACATGCGAGTCTCTACGTTGATGATTTGCAGATTTCATATTCACAAGGAAGCAATATGAATCTTATCGAGCGGCAATTACAAAATGCCGTGAATAAATTGGTAACTTGGTGTAATAGCAACGGTCACAGTATCTCGCCGGAGAAGAGCCAATGTGTGCACTTCTGCCGAAAGAGAATCATCCACTTAGATCCAATTATTAACATTGGAAATGTACCAATCTCTGTAGTAAATGAAATACGGTTTTTGGGAGTGTTCTTCAATCGCAAGTTGACTTTCCTTCCACATACTTTACATCTGCGGAAGAGGTGTGAAAAAACATTAAATATATTGAAGGTGCTCTCCAAAACATCATGGGGTGCTGATCGAACCTCCTTACTCCGTATTTCCCGAATTGATTATGGTTGCATGGGATATGGCTCAGCACGATCCTATAGTGGTGCGGCGATTGGACACCATCCACCACACGGCGCTGAGGATATGTTCCAGAGTATTTCGCACTTCTCCAATAGAGAGCTTATACGTCATATGTAACCTATTACCCCTTCATTTAAGACGTACAAAATTATCAGTCTTGTTTTATTTCCGCACACAGTCTGTGCCTCGTCACCCCATTTATCACAACAAACTTCCAGTTGGTCTACGTAGACTTTACGATGCCCGTCCTGCTTGCATTCTGCCATTCTCCGAGAGAGCCAAAATGATGCTACTTTAGCGATGTAACAGTCAAAGTTCATAACCCTTGTATCTTTCCACCTTGGGATATCCCGCAGTTTTCATTTCTGGATCCATTTATTGGTTTCAACAGCTCCTGTAGTGTTCCAACGGCTCTTTTTACTCCATCGTTATCAATATTCTTTGTTTGTGCCAATTTTCACTGATGGCTGGAAATCAGCTGGACATGTTGGCTGTGGTATCATACTGCTATCTGATACACTGAGCTACCGACTTCATAATTGCTGCTCTGTTTTTACTGCTGAGTTAATGGAAATTTTCTCTGCTCTCCAGAGAATTCCGCCTGCTCCTCAGCGTAATTTCATTATTTATTCTGATAGCATGAGCGCTTTGGAATTGCTATCTAATTATGATAATCGGATGCATCCTATCGCTACCCGTATTTTATTCAATTTGCGTTTACTGAAAAACAATGGTTTTAATATCATTTTTTGTTGGGTTCCGAGTCATGTGGGAATCTCGGGTAATGAAAAGGCCGACCCGGCTGCAAAATCTGCAACATCTGACTCAAGGACTGGAATACTGTATCGTGACATTAAGATGGCATTCTCCCGCCATATAATTTCTTCCTGGCAAGAAGCATGGGATCGGCAGACGCATGATAAACTACACTCTATAAAGCCTACATTTGGTTTTTGGCCCGTTCTATCTATGCGTGAGATGGATGTCAAACTGACTCGTCTCCGTATAGGACACATACGATACACCCATAGGCATCTCATTTTTGGTGAGAGGGCACCAGTGTGTCCTACTTGTCATGTTGATTTTAGTATCAAACATATTTTAATTGAGTGCCTTGTTTTTAACCCTGAACGTATTTACCATTTTTCAACATCTTCAACAACTTTAGAGGACTTGGTGGGAGAAAAATTCCACCGAAATATTTTCAACTTTTTACGAACCATTCATTTTTATACTTGCATTTAGTTCCTTTTACCGTTTGTTAGTGTTTTGCATGGTCTCATTGCTTCTCATTGTTTTCATTATCATATTAATACCCATGTTCATATTATACTACCAGAAATTTGATTTTTACAGTGCTATATTTTAACCAGTTTTATGTTGATATCATAGATTTTATATTTTATAATCTGCTCTGATTTTACCGTTTGCTTGGCGCAGATAACCAAACTTTTTTTTTTTTTTTTTTTTTGCGCCATTAAACCACAAACAAACAAATGCTTACTTTATGAAGCACAATAGATTTCGACATGAAATCCTTTCCTGTCAGGAGTGGGGTGTCACTACAATTATCTTACAACTTAATCCTGAATGATTTGCGCTTTCTACTCCCCCCCCCCTACCCCAACGAGTGTTGCTTGAAAGGAATGGGCCCCACCTCGTATCTGGGGTAACTCTGACACTCCGAAAATGACAGGTGGTAAATCATGCCTTTCTTCAGGGTGGCGGTCTGAATGACCTTGAAAAGAAAACTTTCCCCTTCTCATCTTTCATTATTGTGGCTTTCACTACCAGCTTCCGATCAATAAATATCACTCGCTGTTTGTGTTTCTGGGAATACAGCAATCATTCAAAGCGAGTCCTTCAAGCAAAATTGAAAAGTTAAGCCTTTTATTATTTCACATTCAGGTAACAATGTGCAAAAGACTGAAATAGCTTTAGTGCTTGCAACACGACCTTCTGATATGTTATAATGCGATATTCCGACATACTTTCCACATACAAATTTGTAGAAAGGGAATAGATCCAAGAATTGTTGTCAGTACCTTGTTTCTGGCCGTCCTAAATAGGCTGACTTTAAAATTGAATAATTTCCTTTGAATTTCCTGAGACTGAGATTATTAGACTAAGGAGAACCAACATAAAGTCACGATTGGACCTCGCAAAGATTGTAAAACTGGCATGGACAACTCACTTGTTACATTTTTTTTAAAAATTGCAGTCTGTCAGCCCGTTACCACAGAACTAAACCGTTTAAACATGGATTATTGTGACTGTTGTAGGCTCCTTGACTATTCATCTAATTCACTTCACAATATGAGGCTTCATTGACTTTTTCTTAATTCAGTTTTGTCTTCAGGTGGGAGTGGTGTGGCTTCGAATTGGTATGATGACTGCTGAGTTCTCCCTAGAACTGTCTTTGCACTCCCATTTTAAGAATAATTTGGAATTGGAGCTGAATTCCTGTTGAAGTATGGACAAGAAGGTTGTTCCATTTATTATTCAGTTAGTTCCTTTATTAGCACCAATCATCGTTTAATGGGTCATTGCTTCTGTTCCGGATGACATGGTCGGATTTTTCCTCTGAATATTTCCTTCTTGAACTTTGTATGTACTTTCTTTCAGTTACAAACGCGATATCCTGACTTTCTAACAATAAGAAATTTCTGAAATTCTATTGATGGCACAGTTTCGAATCAACGAAACATTCTTGTTACAACGCCATTTTAAAATGGCAGACAATACTCCTGCATTGCAGTTTTGATATCAAACGGAGCGAAATAATCGTATTATGGAAGAATGAAGGTAGAAGGAAGAAGCCATTATACTCTTTTTTTTAGGAAAGAAATAACCCCGGAACTAGATCTTACTCTTGAGATGTACTCACTTAAAAATATTTAGTGCCAAGTCAAGGCTGTAAAAATTTCATCCGGTACACACATCCGATGTTTCGCCTTTAATATTTTTCCTACACCTAGTGGCGTAGCGACTGGAGAACTCGAGATTTTTAAAGGTCGGAAACACCAGTTTCACAGGCACTTAATGATAAAACAGCAGTTAGTGCATTTATGTTATTTCTTTTTCCACCTTTATTATAATAAGAGATCGAAAACACTTATAGTATGCCCTGTTGTCCTCTTTCCGCTATTATTAGCAAATGACCGACATTGGAAGTGCTTTGTTATATTACCCAGCTACTACCAATCTTTTTCACTTCGAGGCAAAGTTCTAAACAAAACGTTCTTAATGTTTTGGCCTACACAGATATGCCACAAAAAGTGTGTGCACTATCCTGATTGTAATATCAACGTACTTAGCAAATTGTTTGTATTGTCATGTTTATAAGACCACATATGTACAGAAAGAGAATACGAGGGGACAATGGCATGCGGTTGCCCCGTATGGTCAAAGCTTCACCATGGTGACTTAATGATAAGGTTTCACCTTCAGAAGCGGAGGGTTTCGAACTCCAAATTCGATTTGATGAAGAACTTCGACGCAAAAAATGACGTTGAGCTTTCCTACATAGATTTTAGGCTATAGTTTTACTTTTGTGTCATGATTGATTTCAAATTCAAAGAATTTATTGAAAAGCCTTGTTATTAAAGTTCCGCTGCCATGACTCAAGCCTTATAATCGGTTCGTCTATCTAAATTGGATGAATTTCTCTTCGCAAACGCTTAACTATAGCCGAGAAGGGGTCATCTAATTAGAAAGATGGTTCGAAACAGTTAGAAAATAGGTTTAAACCATAGGTGAGACATGTGGTATTGAATGTATTAATTCTACACAGTTCCTTGACAAAACCTCACTTTAAATTAAATCTTTTCAATTTACTTGTCCACTTAGTTTTCTGCCAAGAACCCCCCCCCCCCCCCCCCATAATAAGCATTCCTTGTCCAGAAGTTGGAGTTCAAAAAAATTTCCAAATGTCCTTGCGTTTATCCATCTACTGTATAATTTTTTTTTTTTTTTTGTAAATATTGCATTTTATTCGCTTTGTAATTGGTAACGGAACACCTGACCCAGGGTATTTGAGGTGACTGGATGACTTTTCCGTGCCGGCCACAAAATTGTCAATCAATGGTCTTGTTTACAAGGCAGTTGTGTTACTGATAAGGATCAGTTCTAAAAGAGGTTAC
Organism: Argiope aurantia; assembly: GCA_026543865.1. Lineage (NCBI taxonomy): Eukaryota > Metazoa > Arthropoda > Arachnida > Araneae > Araneidae > Argiope > Argiope aurantia. The sequence goes on from JAPMOR010014291.1 coordinate 13,724, forward strand.
AACATTTTAAACGTTATCTAAAAGTGTCAGATTTGGCGAAAGTTAACATGTTTAACACAATTTCTAATACTTAATGGCGTGGTTGTTTAATACAATTTCATGCGTTTTAATACTATCTGAATATTTTTCACTTTGTTTTTCATGAAACATGTATTGCTTTTCGATGAATTTATTTTAAAATGTATGATAAAAATCAATGATGAATGATATTTCTTCTCATATAAAACTTCGAAATAATCTGGATTTTAATAAATGCATTACTTAACATAAGTACAACGATTTGCATTAAACGAAAGAGTTTTGGTTTTTTGGTTTTGTGGCGTATTGTGATGAGTGAGGATTTAAATCTATAAAAGAGATTCTGTTGGTACAGTGTTACATTAAACATAAAAAATATACACATTCCAAAATTTCTTTTGGTCCAAACATTTCTAATAAGTTGGCTGGATGATCATGAAGCTTTCAATTTGTGACTACAAGAATACACTAATTGCTGTAACTAACGACATCAAAATGAAATACAGATGCCAAGGCTTAGTGACTAATGCATCAGATCTGTAGAGATCAACACTACAAGCTGGTGGACGAATCACGTCCGGGTCACCAATGTGGAGAATTGTTAGGAGCGAGGATAGAACTTGGGACCTTGTGGTTCACAACCCAGTAACATGACCACAATACAAAAGCAATTGCTCGGGTAGCGTAGCAGTTAACTGGCTTATAAGCTTTCACCACAGTTTCATTAGTTTTTTGTTGTTGTTGTTGTATTTCTTCTTGATTCGTTTAATTCAACAAGTTCAAACACTGAAATATATGTTATTTAAATATAGGAACTTCAAAAAGTGTTGTTCCTTAAGTCTGAGGTACAATTAAATGAGGTTAGTGGTACTGGAATGATTTATAAGGAGGGAATAGTTGCAAAAGCAATTCTTGAAATGCTGTAAGTAGTAAGAAAAGCTTCCAAGCACGGATGTTAAATTTCCATGCTATCTCAGTTTCAAACAAATCGGTTTCCAGAGTTGAAGCGTCATTACAAATTTAAACTTTTCCGTTTGTCATCATTGATTTAATTTCAATGTTGTTCCATTTTTTAAAAATCTGTACTCTGATAATCAGAGTACAGATAAATTATTTCTTCGTTATATAACTTTGTATTTTATGTATGAAATATTGCAAGTACACAATGCATAAAAAGAAACAGAATACTATAACAAAAATGTTAATATTTTGCTAACAAATAATTTGCATCTGCGAAAATCTGCAGGAGGTTTTAGATGAATTCAAATTTAATTTCCTTCTTGATGCGCTATTTATTAAACCAACCCAAATCCGCAACTGAAAATAAAACAAAATAAAATATGGTTTTTATATTAATATATGTGGTATTTATTCTTTAGAAATTTTAATTTTTTAACGATCGTTCTTGTATCTAAAGTCATTAAAAATGGCGATGAATAAAATTCTGGTAATACTCTTCAACAATATATATCTATACTTTTAATGAAATTTTTACTGATTATTTATGCTTTTCTTTCATATTTTAAACAATGTAATTATTTTCAATTTCAGAAGAATTCAGAGCAGTTTTAAACCTTTCAGGGGCCTTGAGGTAATGCCAATCTCAAAGCCCCTTTTACCCTCCAAATTTTTTATCAATTTAATTTTAATTTAGCAATTTTCAGTCGCAAATTTCGAAAAACTGAAGTTGTAAGTCCTTTTATAAAAAGTCCATTTCAATATTTTACATTTAAAAAAGTGTACAGTTAAAACGTAAAATTAACTTTAAGCAAAATATTAAAAACAGATAGCTTTCTATAATACTCTAAACAATATTGCAAAAGGAGGGAACACTTTTTTTAAAACTGTAAAGCTCCAAATTTTTTAGAATTACAAAATAGCATAAAGAATAGCTTGTAAATGGTAATTAGGAATATTACTGGAATAAAGTTTAGATGTTAATTGAATGAATACTTGATTTTGACTTTAATAAATTTGACTGCAAGGCACTCTGCAATTAAATGAAAGTATAAAACTAAATAGCTTTCTGCAACTGCTAAAAATTTTCAAGAGCTGAGGGGATTCTTGATAATTGCCAGCTTCACCTATTTAATAATCTTGCCCCCCCCCCAAACGATTAGAATAATTTAAATAATTTCTTTGTATCTTCTGCTCCTGAACTGTAGATTCAAATTTCTTGGGAATTTAATTATATTTATTAGAAATGGCTTTAAAGGCACTTTTCGATGTGTCCACTGGTTCGGACGTTCTTAAGCATTTTTTTCCCGTGAAACAATGTGCACGTTGCAGACATTTTTTATATGGAAAAAGTGGTTATCGCACAATGAGCCCATAGTTTGCAGAAGTCCAGTCGAGATCAATATAAGATTTCGAGAGAAAATGAATTTAGAACATTAGTTTCTTTATTAAAAGAAATAGTCAGACTTCTGTTTTTGCGTTGCAGGAGAAACTCTTTCTGTAACATTCAAGAACGTTTTAAAGAGATGTTTTATTTCCTCATAATGATATGAGTGAGCATTCATTTCTATTTCTGTAATTTACTTTCAACCTAAATAATTTTTAATCTTTTTCTAAATAACCTTTTTAAATTTAACGGGTATCTCCGCATTTTTAATTCAAAATTATTCAAAAATTAAACTATAGAATATTCAGACTTTAATCTAAAAATTTTAATTCGCAAAATAGGATTTTCTTCCAAGAATAAAAGTGAATGTATATATATGCATCTATCAGTCTGTTTTATAAGATAAGACCATTGCATGTAAAAATAAATTTAGCATAAATACATTTGAAAGAAAGAAATATACAATTCAATGCAACTAAAAATATTAACACAAAAATTGTTATCTCTCTAACGTAGATTAACTTTAAAATATTCATCAATTTTATTGGTTTATCCGTCTTTATATAGCATGTTTTTATTCTGTTAAAAAATATATGTATACATCTTAGACGGCATGCATGTTTTATAGTAACGATTTTGTGTTTATATTTGTTATGAAAAGATAAAGTTTGTAAACGTAAATACTAGATTTTTAAATGAGATATTGTGTATTTTTATAACTATATTAGGTTTAAGTTTATTTCATGCTAGCCGCCTTTGGCGACCAGCCGGTTCACCAGTATTACCGCTCGCTACAATTTTCAATTAAATATTTTAAGTAACTGGTCTCAAACAAAACATTTTTAATCTTCAAATTTTGATAGTCATACCAAACTTATACTGTTTTGATCGTTTCGTTCAATTTACTATATATATTTTGCTAATTTGTTGTCATTTCCGGTAAAACTTCAACTGTAATTTAAAGTGGAAATGATGAAATTGCAATTAATATAAAGATATTTTTTAATAAAACCAAGCGTTTTATTTTATTTATCATCTTCATTGTTATTTATTATTATTATTATTGAATATGGGTATTGCAAACAGAATCGCTCGGTATTTAAGTCTTATGTTAACTACAAAATATTTTTCATAATTTATATAATATCCCAAAGAATAATTCAACAAAAATTGCTCAGATTCAGCATAAAATTCAGTTTTTAGTTTTGCTTTCAAAAGGATTGAAATGAAATCAATAATAATATGTTGTTCCGGCCTATAAATATATTTCAAAAATTATGAAGTCTAAATTTAATGCAGTAAGGTATCATAATCTGAGAAATATTTTGGACACACCAAATTTTAAATAAATGAATGAATGTTTCTATTTTCCACGATCAACTAAGACTTATTTATGAAGTTTTGAATGTTAAAAATTTAGAAAAACTCAACATTTTTATAATATTGGGCCAATTAATCTTGAGAAACCTGCGCGCTGATTGGCGTATTTTCTTTGAAACGATCGATTGAAAATCTAAAATTATCCTTTTTTTATTGAATAGTGATATTTAAATTTTCATAAATCAGTCAATTTAAGTGATTGATTTAGTTTTTTGGAAATTATCTCTTTTTATTGAAAATATTAGTGTTTCAAGAGCATTTTGTTATTCGTCATTTCCACAGCAAAAGCTTAATATTAAATAAAAAATTCGTTATTTATTAGAGCATTTATTAAATTAAGTTACATAAAATATAATCATTTTCCATTTAGACCATTTTAGCAGATCTGTGTCTAACTAAAGGTTTACAAATTAGCTGTGTGGCCCTGATTTGAATGGATATCCTGTTCATATGAAACAAAACTTGCCTTAAAATAAAACTCATTTATTGGATTAATAATACAGAGAGTGTAAAATATCATAAAATAATTTTTCTTGAATTTATTTTTTAGAAAAAATAATATTCCATATTTGTTTCATTTCCTACAAACACGTGCCGAAAATTATATTTTTGCAGATTTCATTTCCAAAAAGATTTAATTTATTTTTAATTGGAGCTTTAATCAATGTGATGGCAACACTTTAAAAAAAGCTAATTTATTCCCATGAATGCGAAACGTGCTCGTGCAGCTTAAGTTTTATTATTTTTTAAGAAAAAAATTGTTGAAAAATATATTTAAAATATTTATTTAAAAATTCATTAAAAATAGAAATTTAATTTTAAGATTAAACCATTAGTATCATTTAAAAGATAAATTTTTGATCTTTAACTTCATATAAAAATCTTTTTTGTGCAGTTATATTTTCGAAAGTTATAGCAGAAACTCGCCAAATTTTCGCTTAATTTTTAAATAAATAAAAGTCGAAATAAAAATTCGAAAAAATAACCCCCAGGTGCACATTCCTGGCCTCCAAGGTAAACACGTGCCAAATTTGGCAGCTGTAGGTTGAATGGTCTGCCCTGTAGAGCTCCAACACACACACACACACACACACAAACATTGAGCTGTATTATAAGTATAGATAGATGTATATGAATTATTTATTTAATTACCGGAAATTCAAAAGCTTTGAAGAAATTTAATTTCAAATAGTAAGAAAGTTATCGTTTGTTAAAATATCTAATTGACTTATGAGTTCAGGCGTATTTTTTTAGAATAGAATTTCGCTATTTTAGATTTCGTTTTAATGTTTATTAATTTTCTTTTGAGAACTATATTTGGCATACTCTGACTGTGAATGAATAATTCAGAAAGTTTATATGATTTGCAAACGTTTTTGATATATTTAGTCGTATATTTTAAACTTGCCACCTTTAGTCCCTGCGACCAGTTAGTCAGCTCTAATTAATGGTTGCTGAAAATTTCAATTCTTTGCGCAACAAATCATTGTTAAACTTCAAATTTTGATATATATTACATGCTTTCAAAAGTCTTCACTGTTTTTATCTTTATTGTGCGTCACACTCGACCAATTTTCTTTTTTTATATCTATATTTTATGCGCATAATATTTTTTCAATTATATCACAAGTAAAAGTAGCAGCATTTTAAAATACAGGCATTTAAAAAAATTTCCAATATTGCTTCATTCTGAAGTAAAATCTTATTCGTAAATACAAAAAGCATCAATAAATGTATTTCAACTTACCTAATATTAAAACCTACTCACTATAGAAAAATAAATCTAATCTTCATATCCTGGTGGCAACGATATAAAAAAAAATGAAATAGTTGCAACAAGACAAAAGACAAGCTAAAATATTCGTGCAATCGGTTTTGAGTTTCTTTTCGACAATGAAATTTATTGTTCCAAAATACGTTTAAAATATTTCAAAAAATATATTAAATACAGAAATAAAAATTATATGGTAAAAAATTTGATATCATTAAAAGGATAATTTTTTTGAGATGTTGTAAAACTATTTTTCTACTGTAAAATTTGAGAAAATTATCACGAAAAATTCAATTTTTGATTAATTAAAATGGTAATTAAAAATTCAAAAAAATCGCTAAGAAAGTCTTTTCTATCCTCCCAAGTATATATTTGCCAAATTTATTAGGAGTAAGTCAGACGGCCTGGTTTGTACCGAGTTAACACATGCACAGACAGACAGCTTTTTTTTTTTTTTTTTTTTTTTGTTTAAATATCAAAATTTAGTTAAAATAGGAATACATCTTTTTGCCAAATACTCTTGCCAACAGATGACATGTTTTTTAGCAAACCTAGACTAATCACTCCTTTCCTCTCTCGCGTGATTTATTGGACTTTTACGACCAGTACGGATGAGTCCCACTACCATTTGAGGTTTGTTTTGCCAGTATTGTTTGAAATATTAAAGGGAAATTATTATTAAATCGTATTAAGTTATACTGATAATGGATCAATTGGTAACAAAAAAAGAAAAAAAAGCTTTAATTAGCACCAAATTAACAGCAATTAAATTAATTTAAAACACTATTATTTGTGAATTCTACTTTTAGACACGTCGTATGTGGCAACATTAAAAAAAAAAACTTTTCGGTTTATCTTCTTTGAGTAACGGAATTTTTCGTTCTCTCCTAGCAATCGTCTGAATACGTAAGCAATAGGCATGTTACCTCTGCGAAGAAAGACCGAGCGATACTCTACCAAGTTGAAAAGAAAAGCTGGATCGTAAAGATGCCAAATGTGAAAAATTGAATCTATATTTCGATATTGGAGATATGAGATACAAATACAAAGATACATATTTCAGGAGACACAAATTTGTGTACTGAATCAAATCTCTTAGTTTAGTAGTTTTTGAGTTAGCATTGAATCATTATATTCGAACAGCCAGGCAGATTTCCTCTGATTGGAATTTGCTCAATTTTTAAAATTCTACACAAATTTAGTGTGAAGATCACATACCAATTTTTATCTGTTGTTGTTGTTGTTGTGTCCAATCCTTCAGGATCTAGCGGCAGCTAGATCAAATCCATGATTCCATGCACCCTTGCAAAATCGAGCACCACGAGAGGGTTGTCGCGAACATCCTCAAAAGTGAGTCCCAAACAATCCAGAAGATGTTGCGGGGAGGCCGGCAGCAGATGGCATTTGGGACATGTTGGAAAGACTTTACAGCCGGATTCAAATGACATACATTTCAGGTGCCCACTGACGAGTCTTGAGATGGCCGTTTGATCCTGTCTGTCAGCCTTAAAACTTAATGCTCCTCCTGGTTTTGATCTACTGTACCAAGAATGAGCTGGAGGAGCCAGCCAGACCTGCCGGTCTCTATTTTTCGCTACTGAGAAAAATTCTTCAAAAGTTAAGTCATAATCAGTAGTGGCCGTCTCAGAGCAGCCTCTTTTTGCTAAGACATCCGCGGTTTCATTTCCCGGAATGTTGACGTGGGAGGGGATCCACTGAAGGTGGACGTCTCTACGCTTTGAAACAGTTTTAAATATATTGATGATTTGAATGCTTACAAGGTCATTTACTAGATTCCAGTCCTGTAGATGTTGGATTGAGCTACGGCTATCTGTAAGTATCCAAATGTCGCGAATTTTTATCTGTTTATCTTAAAGCGTTTTTGAGTTCTTAGACGCAGATGGACAAATAGATGAACAGACAGACAGACAGACGCACGTTTTCCAAAAACATGATTTTCGAACTCGGGCCTGTCTAGAATATGGAGATTCTTCTAAATCGGAACTTCGAATTTTTCGGTGTTCACTTTCTCTTTGTATTGAGTTTTCTTTTTATATACGAAAAAATAATTCGTATTTATGTTTCGACTATTGTTACTACTTTTCATTACAACGTTTTCTTTGCTCCAAGACAGCACCATCTGAGTTTATTTTATCTATCCAAAACTCTAAGTCACACTTCAACCTTCAGGTCGAAATTTATCAGTTAATCTTTCCAGCCGCATTTAGAAAGCAGTTCACTGGGGCAACTTTTTTCTTCGGGTCTTCACCGTCGGAGATGCTGGATGTCTCTGAGAGGCGAAAGACGAGCAATATTAGAGTGAGGGGATGTTGTTGAGTATTAAGAACGATATGTTAAAAGAATTACTCGGCTTTTTTCTCAAGAGAATTGAATCAATAAATGTGACATTAAGAAGATATTCAAGATAGTTGGAAATGAGAGAGGAGTTGATTGTTATTTTGTGGTATTTTAGCCGTTTTTGGCTACCGGTTGGGTTCGCCGGGATTAATCATTGCTAAAATTTTCAATCAAGCATTTTATGTAAAATTGTCCCTTAATAGCTTCTTCAGCAAAATGTTTTAAGTGTCAAATTTTGATAATCATATAATTCACTCGCACTGTTATGGTGGTTAAGCCTTTCCGTTCAGAGTACTATGTATCTCTCTAATTTTGTGTTAGCTCTCATGAAATTTGAACTTTAAATTGAAGTGGAAATGATAAAACTTCAATTAATAATAATAAAAAAATTGTTGAAACCAAGCATGATTTAAAAAAAATATGAATACAGAAAACAGAATGCTTCGTCATTGAAATCTTACGTGCAATAAAAATTAATTCTCTTAACTTACGCAATATCAGTATTCAGTAATTATTTTTTTAATTCATTGCAAAATTGTTTTTTTATTTTATTTTTTTTATTATTATTAGTTTTTTTTAAAAGGATTTAAATGACATAAATATTTTATTTTAGTCAATAAATGCACGTTCGAAAAAATAATGAAGCCTAAATCTTAGTCATTAGATTTGAAAGTCAACATTATTTAGTTGAAATAGTGTTGATGCTCTAATTTATATATATTTTACTTATACATTTTGCGACCAAATTTAATCGAGTTATGAAGTTATGAATATCCAAATTTTAAGGCATTCAACAATTTCATAATCCTATATCAGTCTTGGGAAAACTCTGGGTACTGATGAGAGTACCTTCTTTGAAACGGTCGATGGAGTGGTCTAAAATTGCGCTTTTTTGTAATATAGTAACATTTGACTTTACATAAGCTCGTTGTTTTATTCACATTGGAGTGGACCTTGCTTTTTGTTTCACACTATTCGCCTTAGGCGATAGTTCGCCAGCTGATTCACTGGTAATATAGTTTATATTTCATTTTCTCTAAGTTCACATAAATGATTTCGCCAAATTATGGCAAAAAAGCAGGCGTCCTGGCATAGGGGTAACGCGTCTTCCCCATGATCTGGGTGTCCCATGTTCGAATCCCGGTTTGGGCATGGTTGTTGTTCTTTTTCTGCGTTCTGTCTGTGAGGTGTGTGTATGTGCCCCCCCCCCCTCTGTAAAAAGGGACTGTGCAAGCGAAAGGGACGCATGAAGTAGCTAAGTTGTACTCTCGGCCCAAGATGGCGCGACTTAAACTAGAGACGCTCACTCAGCTTACATCGCTGACAGCTAACTGTCAGCGGACTTATAAAGTGCCATAAATCACAATACAACAACAACATGACAAAAATGACTTTAAAGATGTTATTTTAATTCTCTCTTGCATACGTTCTATTTAGTATGTAAATGAAACTTTCTAATAGTCGATAAAACAATGAAAACGGTTGGGGCTTCAAGTCAATAATGTCAATAAAATGAAGCAATAAAATAAATCCGGATGCTATTGGGAGGAAATGGCAAAATGTTTAATAAAATCTGATTAAAATTTCAAAAAAAAAAAAAAAAGTATCTGATGTGCACATTCTAGGCCTTGAAAGTATACACGTGCCAAATTTGGTTAAGCTGTAGGTCAGACGGTCTGTCCTGTAGAGTGCCAACACACAAACGCACGCATTAATCTTTATTAGCGTAGATCGACCACCTTTGGCGCCCAACCATTTCGCCTGGATTATTAATGACGTAAAATCATTATGGAATCAATCTTTTGTACGTATCGTATTCCCACTGAACTTCTTCGGCAAAGTATTTTTGAAGTTCAAATCTAATAAGTCATGCGACTCTTATTATTTTAGAAGCCTCAGACAGTTACGTTCAATGTATTTTTCATCTCTTAGTTTTTCTGTCTTTTCATTGGGAATTTGAAATTAAATTAACGGGAAATGATTAAACTTTGAGGAAGGATCATAAACATGCTTCTTGAATGGAAGAACATTCGTAAAAAATAAAAGGTCAGAAAGAGAATCATTCAACATTTGTTTCATATCCATCTGCTTTTCCTCCCTTCCTCTCACTCAAATCAAGATCTACTTTCTTTCTCGTACAAGAACTCGCCCCCCCCCCCCCCCCAAAAAAAATCGGCTACAAGATTTTGATGTATCTGTGCATTTCGAAATTCTCTGTGGCTGAAAAAAAATAACTTTT
>JAPMOR010014292.1:0-12153 GCA_026543865.1 Argiope aurantia
TTTTTTCCCCTTCGTCATTAAAGAAGACAACCGTTGTTCGATGCTAACGAAGCAGAAAGAGATATCTATTTGTTTTCACTGCTATTTTTTTTTTGCCTGGAAAGAATTATTGGCAACTATTTTCAGTCATTCCTAATAGAAGCTGCGAGATAGCATTCCATTTAATAGTGAGATGTCAAGCAAATTCCAACATAGCTGCGTTGATACTGTGAAAAAGACTGAAACGTTTGAGGTGGGCAAAGAAAGGGACATCTTCAGAGAAGAAAATAATATACTCTCTGGTTTAGTTAATTAGATGAATGCGAATTGATTTCAGAATACAATAACTTTTTCTACCTATGTCTTTAATATTCCATGATCTTTGCTTTTTAATTAGAAAGTCTTTTAAGTGTGGATTAGAAAGCTTTTTTTGCATATAAAATTATCCATTGCGTCTTTCGCCAGTTGGCTTTTTCTTTTTATTATTTACATTATCTAGATAAACTTTTTTTTATGATATTACTTTAAATTTAAAAAGCAGATTACTTTAAGACTATTTACCTTTAAATTTAGAAAGCAGATTACTTTAAGACTATTTACCTTTAAATTTAAAAAGAAGATGCTGAAAGTTTTTCTCTTTCACTGTTTTGTTCTTACTCTCTGTATTAATGGATGTCAAGTTGTTGTCGATTCGTCTTTTATAAATGATATTGTTTGAAAATTAAAATACATGCTTAAGTGCTTCTAGAAATGCAGTAAGCTCAGCTTAAAAAAATAGGATTATCATTGTCCAGTTTGGCAGGTTAATGGCCAAACTTATGTCATTGATTAAGATACAGAATGCATTTCCAACTCCATGAAATTTGTGAATTCGCCCTTTTGTCCATTTTGAAATTTGGCACAATTACATTTTTACAAAACTAGTGATTTTTGTTTGGGATAAACATCAATACAGGTATTCAAAAACGTTTGCACTAAGGGATGAAGAATTTTTCAGTCTCTTTCAAGAAGCATTTACTTCTTACTTCGTTTCAAATAATCTCCATTGCAAAGCCAAATGGTACATTTACAAATAATTCAATCTTTCTAAATAAAAGGAGTTTTATCTCATTTTTTCTGTTACCTTGTGAAACAAGATTATCCAATTTTTCTTTAGTCATTTCCGCATTATCATTCTCTTTTAATTCATTGCAATCTTTGTCTTCCATTTGTGAAAAAAATTTTGTAATTTGTATAATTTCTTTTGATCTTATTTTTAAAGTAGCAAATCCTTTGAAATCATTGACAGTATCTGGTTGGAGCGCTTGACAAAGATTAATTGTATCGCATGTTCACTACAAAGTTACAGTAAGGAGAGGGGAATATTTGCATTTTGAAACTATGATGACGTGGGTCCTAATGAGATATTGGACCTGAGATCAAATTCTAATCGAAATTCCCTGCTTAAGTCTTAAAAATAGAATATGTTCATGATGAAATGCGATTATAATTAATTAAACCATGTATGGAGATGATTGAAAATGCAAAAGTAAGCATACTTATGAGAAAGAGCATTTATAAGAATTTTATACGAGTCAATATTGAAATATGGATAGAAATGTATTTGCAAAATTATATACTTCAACATTACATTGACAGTATATATTAGAAAATGTATATTTTCTTCAATAAATAATTCAATTGATTTATTCTAATCAATTATTATCATGATGCAATAAATAATAAGCATTTCTCAAATGATAAAAAAATATTAGAAATCTGAGATTTATTTAAATCTTTATAAATGAAGAATGAAAAATGCAGAAAATTTTAATCAAATAAAAATGTTAAAATAGGGAGCGATATTATACAACTTGAACCGTCCTTTCTACGCTGCTAATTTTAATTTTTGACAAAATTCAGTTCTTTTTGAGAAAACTGAACGTTTCAGAAAGCTTCATTTTCTAAAAGGCACAGAACTTTCGCCTTGATTGTGATCTATTATGCGGCAAGATTAACATTTACGTGATATCATAAGCGAATGTTTTCCGGAGGCATTTATTATTTACACACCGCATGAATATGTATAAGCACCGCCTTATTCAAATATTTAATTATAAGAAAAGCCACTGATGTGAAAGCTTATTATACAGAAAATTACTGTAAGCATTAAATTAATAAACGTAAAAGAATCGATTTTGCTAAAGGAATAAGCTCACATGAAGAGTTTTTAAAACTATTGATTTGGTAAAGAACTGATAATTTTAAAGTGTCTAATATTTACTGAATCTATCAGTTAATCTTTACAATCAATCTTTGCTGTTGTCGGGAATTTTAAATGCTGGAATTATAGGTTGCATTAGAGAATCGTAAACTTCTCCATATATGATTTCACAAACTAAGAATATTTTGCTACCTACCTACCTCTTCGTTTCGTCACAAAAAGAAATAAAGAAAGAAAGAGAAGAATTACCATGAAGTCTTCCTGAAATGATTGCATTTCTATCATAAAAAATTGAATTTAGTTTCCATTGTCAAATAATATTCAGTTGTATAAAGTTACTTGGCATTTATTTGAAATAATTTATACCTTTATTCTAATAAATTAAATTAAACTATTAATAATTTGAATTTTTCCGTTATTTCACCAATATCTTCTTTTTCCATATGTTTGATTTTCATCTATTCCTATGAGCCTTTTAGTGTTGATCTTCATTTTAGCATTGGGGATAAAAAAATGAAAAATAATGTTTACTAGAAATCCGTAAATGGAGACACGAGTTTCCTCACGCGACCAGACATATGTAGTCAAAATGACTCCACTGTTATTTTTCTTTTTTGTCTATTGTAAACGGCATTGGAATTTATTTTCGAAACTGAACACATTCTAGAAATCTTGTAGTTGCTAAAAATATTAAAAATGTTAAATGTTATAATATTAAATGTTGGAAAATTGTTATAAGAAAAATCTAAGCAATCTTTTAATGAGTATTTACTTTTTTAGATATTGTTATTATCTGTTAAATCCTAACAGATAATAACAATAATGTTAATATCTGTTAGGATTTAACAAACAAAAACGAGGAATATTTTAAAATATTATTTTTAAGAATATTTCTTTTTTTTTTACATTACTCAAATTAAAAGCAGTTTCAAAGACATGGAGTCAATAATTCCTTAAATAACAGCAAAATTTTGAAAAAAAAATAACTCTTCTATATGCATGTGCTCAGACTTAGAGTTTTGCCAACATACTGCTCAAAGAACAACTTGAAGGTACTGAGGAGATGATTGTATACAATGGAAAAATACCACGTGAAAATCAGAAGTAATGAACAACTTGGAGTCATTCTGACTCCCATTTCCAGTTACGGGTAAATACGTGGACTTTTATCGATATCAAATAAAAATTATGCTTCTTCATAATTTGATAAATGATTAAATATATTTTGTAAATTCAACTCTATCTAAAACAACTTTTTATATTTTATAATAAAAGTGGAATAGAGCGTCATTAAAAATATTAATTCTTTTTCATCTTTATCTTCTTGATATAAAATAAGTTTTAAACACAAAGCATATCAACTTTGATCCCATATATAGTAAAGCAATAGCCTCTGGACAATAAATACCATGAAAGGAAGTTTTTTAAAAGAAGAGAGGAAGGCGGTACCTCAGACACTTAGAATTTCATAAAAACAAAGGATCGTGTAATGTCTACCGACAGGAGAGGGTAGAAGCGATTTTCATAAAAATGTATTTTATTTCCTTCTCTAGCATTCCTAGAAGAAGCAAAGTCAGCCTTTTCTTGCGTGGCCGTATTATTGGCTAGAAGCCCCTTCAGAAATTCGTGGGTCGTAAAATTCCAAATTCTACAACCTGACAATAGCTCCTTGCAATAAAGGCGTTCTGCATAAATGATTTTATGAGAATACTTGGGAGATTTTTCGATTTTAGGCACCACCTATTGCAGGAGTTTTCACTACCGATCAGCATTGGTGCCACATATCTATATTTCTCCTTAAGTCGTAAAGTTGGAAATATTTATTATTATGTTGCCTAGCTAGTTCAGCCATAAGATATTGCTTTCAGATTGCACAGATCGAGGAATAAAAAAAATGTTATATCTATATTGGAGTTTAATCAGGAACTTAAATTATTTAAGGAAATTAATAGTTGGATGCAATATTTTCTCTGTCCATATTGTTCATAAAGGCTCTCTTCGCTACCTTAAATTTCCTTAATACCTTAATACCTTAAATTCTGCAGCATTTACTATTTAGAGATGGATCGAAAATCTGATTTCAGTCAAAAATTTCACTAAAAGAATACACATTTGATCCTTAATTCGGCATAATTATATTTTATAATACGCATAATAAATGTATTTAAACAAACTTTGTTTTTAAATTCAGTATGGTGATAAAACAAAATATTCATGACATAAAGAGGGAATTATAATTTTAATAGAACTAAAAAAATATTTTTTAATCAAAAATAAAAGATTTTAATGATTTTTCTCTTGTTTATTAAAATGCGTTATTATTTTATGTCATAAGAACATGAATTCTTTTCTTCAGATTTTGGTATTATTGTAATTGATTACTGCGCTTAAGAATTTAAAGAAGCATTCCTTAGATTAAATGTCATCTATATTCTTCACTTTCATTAAGATTCTTAAATAGTTTTTAGGACAAGTAATATAAATTATCCCTATCTTGTAAATATTTTCTCTCAATTTCTTTCCGTTTTGTTATTTTCACAGTTCGTGACAAGTCTGTAAAAGTCCGTTTTTACAGGTTAAGTTCAAGAAATTTTACAGGACATTTTTAAAAATGTACATCTTTTTTGATATTAGTGTCTTTTTTCGGTTGCAAAATCAATTTGATTCGAAATTATTACTAAAGATTTATCAGATTATCTGTAAACTATTTTTAATGTTTGGGTTAAAATTTTGTAAGATTTTCTTTAACGACTACAAATACTTCCAGAACTGAATTTTACTATAAACAAATTATTGTATTTTTCATAAAAGAAGAGAAAAAGTATTTATAAATTAAATTTTGTCAATAAAACACAGTATAAAATGAAAGCTTTTGCTAGAAAAATATCATTTTTGAAACTATACAAACAACAATAAGCTTCAAATCGTCGATACTTATGTGTTATAGTGGTCAATGTCTAAGAAAACGTTGTATACGTCATAATGGTTTCTTATGCGTTATAAAGCTTGACGATCTTATTATAATAATTCTATAATCATCAAGAAGGCGTAATGCTATATAAGCATATGAGATAATTTTCCCACGTTTAGAAAACCTTTCCATTTTTTTTAATCAAGAAATATATTTTGGGAAATGTAATAACAGAAATTAATAGAGCACCTAGAAAAAACAGGTTTTTTTTTAAATTATTTTTTATAGAAAACACTTCTTACTTACGAAGTGCATAAAGATTTGACGAATGGAAGAGAAGAGCCAGTTCTCCCTCTAAAACAAGTTCAAGCTGAATTTGAAACGAAAAGAATAGATCGCTTAGAAAAGCTATCTCGTATTTCAAGCTTCATTAAATAGTTCATTATTCATTTCCGGTATATTTATGGCAATAATGACGAGCTTAATTTCGATCAATAAAGTTTTGAACGTGTCCTTTGTTATTTGAGACTGCCGTGTTAGGATTCTGCTGAAGAAAACAGACTAATTCCTGCTGGTTCCCATGCGATACGTCAGTCTTCGATATACATATATAATGCTGGTATTCTACAATATTGGGTAGCCATAATTGACTACTTTAATTTCCTAGACAAAGTTTCATAATCATTATCGTGTTGTTTAAATCCTTAAATGACATGCTAATGAACAAATTTAATGATTTCATATATACACTTATTTAAATAGATAGCCTATTTTTTAGTCACAAAAGATGGACACTAATTGAAAAATTTATTTGTTTCTCTTTATAACATATTTAAAAAACTTTATCAATAACGTTATGACAATATAGCATGCCAAATTTAGGAGTTAGTAACACTTATTTTGGTAAAAGATATATTAATTTTTTTAATTTCTTATCCCCTTCGAAGAGATTTCTTATCGACTTATTTATAAATTTATCTTTATGTAATAGGTAATTACAACTTATCTCCACACATACCGAAATTCTCAGATATATTTTAAATTTTTATTTAATATAAAAACGTATTCTGAAAAATAAATAATTTTAAAACAAATAAATGGAAAATATATAATAACAAATATAGAAATATAAAATAAGAATTAATAATATATATAGAATAAAATTTTATTTTGTTGATTTTTCATGAAATTCAAATTTCTCCATAATCCCTAAATTTATTAATTTTCTACGAATAGATACAACATATATTTTTTTCATCAATTAAGAATTTTAATTAGAAAATAAACATATCTAAAATTAAAATATAGAATTTCTATTTACACTTATAGAAAACATGACTTTATTTCCTTTCTAATAACCGCAATATATTATTTCTCTATATACTTTCTTGATCTTTTGACAACATTTCATGGTTTTACTAAAATAAAAAACATATTTTAAAGCTCTTTATTAAATGTGGTTAATTTTGTTTATTCTTCTTATAAATTTCCATTTGCTTTTTCTTTCTTAATTTTAAATAACTGCCATGTTTAATTTGTGTATTTTCAATAAAATTCAAGCAATTAATAATCATTTATCATTACCATTTAACTATCTTTATTTTTACGTTAATGAATCAATCAGGTTATCGATTCAATGATTAAATTACATTTTTAATAAATTTCAAATCATAAATCTTTAGACACAATGAAACGCTCATTTTTGTGTACAAATTAATTATAATTTTATAACAATTTGTATGGAATTTATTATTCGGGCTTTGAATTATGTTTTGTCTTAAACATTAATATTTCAATATGCAGATATTTTATTGATTTTTCTATTATTTATGTAGATAGTTAGAACGTTTTCGAGGAAATTATCCTTCCAATGAAATAAACAAATATATTTACTCTATAATAATAAAATAAGCAAATAACTTAAATATTTTTTTTAAATGAGAAACTGAACTATAAATTTCTAAAAGATATATTTATTGAATTATTTTATCTTTTTTATGGAAATTTTTGCAAGAAGCTTCGCTTTCAATAAACGTAATTTATTTATTTATTTCAGTTTTTTTTATCTGAGTATTTCCTCACATACTCCTCAGATTTTATTTTCTTCTCTATCTTTGTTTTGATACATAAATCAATAAATCACCTATCTTTGTCAGTTTATGTTATAAATAAGATGAAAATAACACCACTTCGTTTATTAAATTTTATAGTCTACAGAAGAAAAATACCTAAGATTTATTCTCAGGGAGAAAGTAATGCGATTTTTATAAATGTTAAAATATCTCAATTTAAGTAGTTCCAGTAAAACTTTGACAATTTTGACATTAAATTCTGAAAATGACAAAGTTTATTATTGTTATTGCAAAGAGATCTGCTTAAAAATAAAAGAAATTTTCATTTCAGTATTCAAAGACTATTGCGAAATAGCTTAGTGAAGATTTGCAAGCTATAAAGGCGTTTATAAAAAGCCTCAAGGAGTGTGATATTTTTTTTTTTATTGCTTTGTCAACATTTCTTCGAAAATCGAAACGAAGCCAGTTTCAGAGTTTTAACAGAAACGTATTATTTGTCCATTTAAGACATTTTAAAATCTTTTAATAACAAATTTCACAATCTGTAATGTTATGTTTTCTTAATTTTTGAATTTTTTCCAGGAAAACTAAGAAACTTTTCCCTAAGTTTTGTTATTTTTTTCCCTGTTTCTTTGGACATCTGGCATAAACTTCTCAGAATGATAGCATAAAAATATTATTTGTCCATTGTAGAATTTTTTAAATATTAAATGCTTCATAAATTTTAATGACATGATTTCGAACTGATTTTCTCAGGATGGCGACTTTATTATTAATTGTTTAAATACAGTAGAAGTAAATTTCAATAAGCACCTATTTCTTTAAAATAAAAGAAATGTTCAGTGTTAGTATGGAACACATGCATATACTTTCAATTTGCTGAATTATTATTTGAAACTTGATATCCTTTTCTGTTTGCATTTTATCTTTAATTTGTTTACATTGATTATTAGCAGAATTCAGAATTTTGATTGGATTTATATTTTCGAATAGAAAATTAATATTAAATTATATTTTCCTTTACATCCTCATAATTTCATGATTCATTTTATTAAATATATGTAATAAATCTTTCAATGTTTAAGTATCTTTTACTTTTATTCTAATACATATATATAGTCTAGAGCTATTTATAAAGACAACTCCATTGCTCACTTAGAAATCGTATTATAATGTAATGTATGTAAAATATATTTATTTAGATGCGTATTTCACTAATTAAATTAATTTTTTAATATTTCATCATTTATTTATTTATGTCAAATAAATTATTGCGAATTAAAATTTCAATAAAGTGCCTAAGAATGACAATCCAAATACAGTTGCAGGAAGGTAAAAATATTTTTAAAATTCACCTGTTATTATTATTTTATTTTATCTGGTAACAATCAAAATACAGAAGAAATACTATGTGAGTGAACATTTCCGGAAATGGTTAGATATTAATGTTCTGAAATTGGGAGAATAATAATTTAAAACTATTATGATATTAATACCAGTCTGTTTTTAGATGATGAAGAAATTTTACAATGGGATATTATTATACCATACGAATATTATACGATGAATGCAAAAAAAAAGGAACATAATTCAAGACCAAGATATGAAAGGCGAAAATGATGATCAATGTATTTTGTTTGATACTATTTTTTGATAAGAAATAAAATGGGCACATTAACTCTAAGTACAACATTTCCAGACTTTATCGAAGATCATCTCTTCCCAAGAAATATATAAAACAACGCATTATGAAAGACAAATTTAGTTGCTTTCGCTGATGATTGATTCTCTATTATAAAGGATTCAGTAATTTAATAAAATTGCAAAAACCGGTTTGAGAAATAAGACATACATTCTTAGAAAGAGATGTCCATACATAATCTATATGTATATCTATACTTATAATAAAGCTCAATGTGTGTGTGTGTGTGTGTGTTGGCGCTCTACAGGCCAGACCATTCAACCTACAGCTACCAAATTTGGCACGTGTATACCTTGTAGGCCGGGAATGTGCACCTGGGGGTTATTTTTTCGAATTTTTAACTAGAATTTTATTTATATAAAAATTAAGCGAAATTTTGACGTGTTTCTGCTATAAGTTCCGAAAATATCACCGCACAAAAAAGATTTTTACATGAAGTTAAATATCAAAAATTTATCTAATAAATGATACTAATGTTTTAATCTTAAAATTAAATTTCTATTTTTAATGAATTTTTAAATAAATATTTTAACTATGTTTTTCAATAATTTTTTTCGTAAAAAATAAAAATTAAAATTAAGCACGTTTCGCATTCATGGGAAAAAATTAACTTTTTTCAAAGTGTTGCCATCACATTGATTAAAGCTCCAATTAAAAATAAATTAAATCTTTTTGGAAATAAAATCTGCAAAAATATAATTTTCTGCAATTGTTTGTAGGAAATGAAATAAATATGAAATATTATTTTTTCTAAAAAATAAATTCAAGAAAAATTATTTTATGATCTTTTACACACTCTATACAGGGTGTTTATTTTGTCCCGGACCCATTTTGATGTTTAATGATTCATAAAATAATGAAGATATAAACAAACTTATGGCATTTATTGATGAAATAAATCATATATTTTCCTTTTCAGGCTTGAATATTTTTACTTTTGTAAATATCGTCTGCGCGTGTGGTTAATTTCAGATAATTTCATTTTCCAGTCTAAATATCTGTACTTTACTAAATATCGTCTGCTTATTAATTACATTTTTCTCTCTTTTGTTTTTGGCAACTATTGAAATGTTATGTTTACTTTTGATGTGTTTGTTCTATGTTATTCGAGTGGATATTAAGAAGAATGCATACACCACAAGACAAAGCACAGATTTTATGATGGTTCATAGAAACGAAATCGATAGTGCAAGCACAGAGACATTTCAGAAGAATTTACCAAAAAGATCCTCCATCCAAAAACAGCATCTTGCGGTGGAAAAAGAATTTTCTAAAAATTGGAAGTATCGCAGGTAAGAAATGTTCCGGACGTCCTTGCACAAGCGATTTTGATGTTGAGCGTGTCAGAGAAACATTTTTACACAATCCTAGAATATCTGTGAGATCAGCGGCAACAGAATTGGATATGCGAATTTCGACGGTGTACAAGGTTATTAAGAAAAACTTAAGACTGCATGCATACAAAGTTCAAATTGTTCAAGTTTTGGAACCGAACGATATGCCTAAGAGGATGGCCTTTGCAACAGATATGCTAAGGAGGATAGAAGATGATGCTGATTTTCTGAAGTGCATAATGTTCTCCGACGAAGCATCCTTTCATGTTTCTAGCATTGTTAATCGCCATAATGTGCACATATAGGGATCTGAAAAACCCCATGAATACCGTGAGGCACAAAGGGATTTCCAAAGGTTAATGTGTGGTGCGGACTAATGCACGACCGAGTCATTGGGCCTTTCTTTTTTACAGAAAAGACGGTCTCATTAGTCGTATACTTAGACATTTTGGAAAACTTCGTATTTCCACAACTAGAAGAGCTTCAGCCACATGTCTTTTTGCAACAAGATAGTGCGCCACCTTATTGGGGTACCATCATTCGTACTTCTTTGAATGGCCATTTTCCAGGAAGATGGATTGGGCGAGGATGTCCAGTTCCTTGGCCACCCAGATCACCTGACGTTACGCCTCTGGACTTTTTCCTTTGGGAATTTGTAAAAGCGAACGTTTTCAGGAGGAGAGTGTTGAACATTGATGACCTAAACGCCAGAATTACAACCGCAATAGGCTCTGTGGATGCCGACATGCTTGCCGCTACCTGGCGTGAAATTGACTATCGACTTGATATTCTCCGTGCGACGAAGAGGGCACACGTGGAAGTTCATTGACAAAGGCCGTGAAACTTTTTGAGTCTATTTAAACATTTATGTTATTAATTTTATTCTATCTTTATTATTTTATGAATTATTAAATATCAAAATGGGTCCGGGACTAAATAAACACACTGTATTATTAATCCAATAAATCAGTTTTATTTTCAGGCAAGTTTTGTTTAATATGAACAGGATATGCATTAAAATCAGGGCCACACAGCTAATTTGTAAACCTTTAGTTAGACACAGATCTGCTAAGATGGTCTAAATGGAAAATGATTATATTTTATTTAACTTGATTCAATAAATGCTCTAGTAAATAACGAATTTTTGATTTTACATAAAGCTTCTTCTGTGGAAATCACGATTAACAAAATGTTCTTGAAACACTAATATTTTAAATAAAAAGAGTTAATTTCCAATCAACTAAATCAATCACTTAAACTGACTGATTTATGAAAATTTGAATATCACTATTCAATAAAAAAAAGGATAGTTTTAGATTTTCCATCGATCGTTTCAAAGAAAATACGCTAATCAGTGTGTAGGTTTCTCAAGATTAATTGGCCTAAGATTATGAAAAAATTGAGTTTTTCTAAATTTTTAACATTCAAAACTTCATAAATAAGTCTTAGTTGATCGTGGAAAATAGAAACTTTCATTCATTTATTTAAAATTTGGTGTGTCCAGAATATTTCTCAGAATATGATACCTTACTGCATTAAATTTAGACTTCATAATTTTTGAAATATATTTATAGACCGGAACAAAATATTATTATTGATTTCATTTCAATCCTTTTGAAAGCAAAACTAAAAACTGAATTTTATGCTGAATCTGAGAAATTTTTGTTGAATAATTCTTTGAGATATTACATAAATTATGTAAAATATTTTGTAGTTCACGTAAGACTTAAATACCGAGCGATTCTGTTTGCAATACTCATATTCAATAATAATAATAAAAATAAATAACAATAAAAATGATAAATAAAATAAAACGCTTGGTTTTATTAAAAAAAATATCTTTATATTAATTGAAATTTCATCATTTACACTTTAAATTAAATTTGAAGTTTTACCGGAAATGGCAACAAATTAGCAAAATACAGATAGTAAATTGAACGAAACGATCTAAA
>JAPMOR010014302.1:0-17170 GCA_026543865.1 Argiope aurantia
CAACACTGTGCATTGTTATTTATTGAAATATTGAGAAGGTTATCCCTAAGGGACACTACAAAATATGTACATTGTCATAGTTCTTGTGACTCGGAAAAACTTTCAAACTTCAGTGGTATTCAAAACTGAAGAAAAATTTGTTTCAGTTATGCAAGATAAATGTTTGTTCAACCTTTTAATGTATTAAAGAAATATACGCAGATTATTCCAACGAGCGGAATAATCAGCAGGATGAATTGGTGTGCCAAAGATATATATTGAATATGCTCTAAAAACATCTATAGTGAAGCCTCTTTTGTCCGTTACACATTCCATCATGGTTCTCGTCTGTTGCCTTGGGACAATTTCTTGAACAGCCTATGTAGATGAATTTTACTGTTCTATATTGAATTGTAATTTTTTGATGTGTGTAATTACGTTAATTAGCTGCGTAAAATCTAGTATGATGAAATTTTACCTTGAAGCCATAGGTTTTTAATTATCGTGATTTCTTTCATTTTTCATTTAAATAGATCCATCCATTTGAAAATATTTGTTTCTTGAACCAATCTTGACCAATTATATTTTTTATAATTCTAAAAATATCCTATTAGATATAATACTTAAAATTTTACAAGAAAAACAATTTTTTTCTAACTTTTTATTCTTTAGTTTTCAAATTCTATAATTTTTATAAAGGCTTTTGTATTTTTGCTTTTTCTCTTTTTGTAACTTTTACAGATTCTTTTTTTCTTCTTTTGTTTCTCAACGAAATCTCTATACATATAGAGGTTTGTCCTGATTGACTGAGCAACGTGCATCACAAAACATTGAAGTTTTGTACATGAAATTTAACTGAAAGTTATTTCTTGGGTATTAGAGGAATAGAATTTTTACATATTTCTGCCATAGCATTGAATCTTATTATCGCACAAAGATTTTCACACCATTTTAAAAGTTAAAAAAGGTCACTTTTCAATGATACCAGTTTTGTTTAAATGAATGCAGTTTATTATTATTATTATTATTTTAGTAATTTTTGGAAAATTTGATTTCGATATAGTTTATAACAATGATTTTTATTGCAATGAAATTTAAAATAATGTTATTGCTTTATCGAATAATTAAGTCACGTTAAACGTGTTAATGTTATGATTACAAAATGCTTTCTTTGCTGTAATTAAAAACTTTAAAGCAGTTCGCTAAGTAAGTTCCTCCGCTTGTTGTTAAATTTTAAGACAATGAGACATATTATCTCGTGCTAGCTTCAAACAATACTTTTTATAAAAAAATCCATTAACTTTCATTTTCTTTTACCATTTTACTTCTGACTACACAGCTGGGGTCTTCTTAAATTTGTTTCTGTTACTTATAAAAATTAGGAATTGGGAAATCATTTTCATTTCTTTGTAAGATATATAATCACATGCTTCTGTAATTTTTTTAAAGCTCATCTTAAATATTTTTATTTAATTTTGCATATAGATTAAAAGGAAGTTTTTTATTAAATTTTCGAAATGTGAACCGTTTAAAAAAAGCTTTTTTCTAAACTTAGGAATGATTTTTATAGCTATGATTTTTATTACAGGCTGAAAAATTCTAAACGCTATTATTCTTTTCTGTTAAAAAGGAAAAATTAATCTGAAAAACTGAATTAGAAAATGGCATTTTTCTATCCTCAATTTTTGGCAGTTTTGCCAATCTTTTGATGGTGTATCCTGGAATGCTATAGCTCTTAGCTTTATAAGGCTACAAATAAAATGTTTTCAATTGCTAAATATTGTGAGTTAGCATTGGAGGAAATTTATACTTAACATCTCAGCCCTGTCGGATATTTATGCTGCATATATAAAAATCAAATATAAAATCTTTGCTCATATGCTTTTTGGTAATTCATATGCTTCTATATCAATGTCGACATTTTCAGAAATAATGTATCCATCCAAATTAACTAGTCATTTCTTAATTTTAAGAAATTTTGATAAAGATCCCTGATTTTAAATAAAAGTTGATTTCATTTATCAAAGGTAATGATAGTTTTTTTACCAAATTAATTAATTTACCAAAAGGTAATAATAGTTGGGTCTTTTTTTTTTTCAATTTTTTTTATCAAAACCAAAACTTTTTTTATCAATACCAAAAAAAGACGTTGTGCTTCTCAGTGTTGCAGAAATAACTATTAAAAATATATACTTAAATGTAAACATTTTTCAACATAAATAATGCATTATTATAAATTTGAAAATATGATCTGCTTAGAAAATATGCTGGTTTACATATGCCTGATATAAAGAGGTGCTTAAAAAGGGCTTAATTCTCCCAGCAGTTTCTCACTACGCACTCTGTATTATTGGGTTTTGCCCCCTGCTCTCTTTCTCTCGTCAACCCTGATACTGTACACGTTAAAACGCTATGTTTATATAAAAAAAAATTATATGATATGTATATATAACAGGTATAAAGGATATTGATGTCTCTTGTAAATGTAATAATTATAATGCACTCACATCCATAAAAAGAGAGAGAAATGAGAATTCTCAGAATTTTTCATCCATAAATTAATTTTAAAAAAATTATTTTATTTCACATAAATGTAGGACTCAGGAATCACTACTATTTAGAATCACGCACATTTAATTACATTTAGGACGAACAATTACATTAACATAAAAGAAATGAACATTAAATAGATTTCGTCGAATACGTCGCAGGATTAATTCACATGTGCCATCTCGTCTTTCGTCCAGAGACCCGTCTCGTCTCACGCGTCTTGACTTTCGTTCAGACTCATCTCGTCTCCTCTGCACTCCGTCTAACAAGCCTCAACGCCTGTTGGCCAGCAGATGGCGCTCGTTATCAGGCGTTCGTCACTACATTCGGCGATCCTGACATCTCTTTCGTCCTCGAAAGTTAAATCAAAGTAGAAAAATCTGAAAGAATAAAAAAAAAGAAAACAGTATCTGGATAAACCAATAAACATTTTTTTTTTCTTTTAGCCTGAAGACCATGCTTTCATGAAATCAGCTGCTGTGGAAGTTGTATTTGGTCCGTCATGACATCCAACTTTTTCCACGTCATAGCGATCCTTAGGTTTAACCTTAACAATCCGATACGGTCCATGAAACTTTGGTCTTAGTTTGAGTCCAGTTCCGAACTGCGTCCGTTGTATGGCCACTAATTCACCAAGTTTGTAGATGCGCGCCACTTTTCTTCGTTTGTTGAAACTTTTGCAATTCTCTTCTTGAATCTTCAAAATGTTTTCCCTTGCTTCTTCTCTCATATTATTTCGATCTTCCATCATTGCTTTTGTGTATTCTTCTTCCAATATTTCCTTTAAATGTAAATCAGTTGTATCTTTTAATTTTACTCCAGTTAAAAGCTCAAACGGGGTAAACTTTGTACTTCTCGAAACGGTACTATTGATTATTTTCTGCACTGATGCAACATGTTTAAACCATTTGGTAGGGTCTGTTATCGAGAGTTTTGATAGAATGGGTATTAAAACTGTATGCATTATTTCAATTTGCCCATTTCCGCGAGGAATTCCAGTGCTAATTTTGAAATGTTCAATATTTTCAACCTGACAGTATGTTTCAAATTCTTTTGAGGTAAAAGCTGAACCTCTGTCTGTTATTATTCTCGTCGGATTTCCGAAAGTAGATTGTTGAAGCTTAAGTTTAGTTATTGCATCCTGAGTAGATGTTGATTTAACCGGATACAACCAGACAAATTTTGTAAAAGCGTCGACTATTGAAAAAATATGCTGGTAGTTCTTATTTGTAGAAGGCATAGGACCAATGAAATCGATGTGATATGTACTTAAAGGCAAATTTTCTTTTGGGA
Source organism: Argiope aurantia (assembly GCA_026543865.1). NCBI lineage: Eukaryota > Metazoa > Arthropoda > Arachnida > Araneae > Araneidae > Argiope > Argiope aurantia. The sequence goes on from JAPMOR010014302.1 coordinate 3,823, forward strand.
TGGGGTTAAGGAAACCTTCACCTTTCCCACGTTTCTTATTACACAGAATACACTCCACGCAATTGGCAATCACACTTTCTATTTTTGACCTCAACTTTGGTACGTAAAATTCTTGCTTTAAAATTTCTTCCGTCTTAGCCACAGCGTAATGTCCTTTATTGTGAATTTCTCGAATAATTTCTCTTTGTAATGCTTCTGGGACTATGAGCAATTCTCTACCATTATCGTATTTGTATAAAACTCCATTTCTCACAATGTGTTCACCGTCTTCTTGCTTATCTATCAAAGCTTTTAATTTCTTAAGGAATTCGTCCTCATTTTGAGCATTGGCTATTTTAGTGGTCACTTCACTGTATGAACGAGTAACAACAAGTACTGCGTTTCGACTAAGAGAATCTACGTGTGCCATTTGTTTTCCCGATCTGTGAACAATTTGGTAATCGAATTCCTCTAACTGTAAAGCCCATCTTGCAACTTTTGGTGTAAGATCTCTTTTACTCATAGTTTGTTGAAAAGCGGAACAATCAGTCACAATTTTAAACTTAGAACCCAGTAAGTAATGTCTAAATTTTTTCAACGCTTCGATTACAGCCAAAACTTCTAATTCATAGCTGCTATATTTTTCTTGTTGTGGAGATGTTTTTCGACTAAAATAATGAATAGGATAAAACTTATTGTCGGTTCCCTGTTGCAGCAGCACTGCTCCGAATCCCTGACTGCTAGCATCTGTATGGAGTTCTAAAACTGATCCCTGTTGATAGAGATGCAAAATTGGCTCCTGAGTTAAAATATCTTTAAGTTTTTGAAAAGCTTCCTTTTGTTCAGATTCAAACTTAAATACAATGTCTTTTCTTAGTAGATCACTAAGCGGTTTTGCGATTTTTGAATAGTGGGGTATAAATTTCCGGAAATAGCTAGTAAGGCCTAAAAAGCTTTGTACTTGTTTAACAGTTTGTGGTTGTGGAAATTTTTGTACAGCTACCGTTTTAGATACAGAGGGCTGTATAGTTCCGTTTTGGATTCTATAGCCTAAAAATTCTATTTGTGGTTTTAAAAACTGACACTTCTTAAAATTAAACTCCAAACCGTACTCTGATGCAACCTGTAGAACACGTTGTAATTTTTCTAGCCCTTCTTCCTCGGTTTTGGATGGTATAATAATGTCGTCCATATAAATCAGTACAGTTCCGTCTAGCATCAAATTCCTGAATATCAAATTAATGTAACGCAGAAATACACTCGGACTATTGGAAAGTCCAAATGGTACTTTAAGAAATTCCCACTGGCCATGATGTGTTACAAAAGACGTAAATTTTGTGCTATCTTTCTCTACGTCTACATGAAAAAAACCGTTTTTCAAGTCCAAAGTAGTAAATATTTTTGATTGCTCAAGTTTGTCAAGCAAATCTTCTATGAGGGGTAAAGGGTACCGATCTTTAATCATCTTTTTATTTAGCTTACGAAAATCAATGCATAACCTATAACTGTCATCCTTCTTCTTGCATAAAACCACGGGGGAACAGAAATTTGAAGTACTGGGTTTAATTATCCCTTCCTGTATCCATTTATCAATCTGAGTTTCAACGAATTTTTGTTCTTTTAAAGGCAGCCTTCGAGGGTTGTGAGTAATCGGAATATCATCGCTCAGTATTATTTTCATTTGTAACTCCGTACTTTTTGTTTTGTTTGGCGAATACTTATTTAAAAGACGATTTATTTCCTGTCTCAAGGGTTTTTTTACATGACTCATGTCGATTTCATCATAGTTTATCGAATCCGCTAAATGAATGAAGTATGGGAGAGGATGTGTATTTATTTTATTGCAAGCCTCAGCAAAAATAGGTGCCTGTCTGTCTCTTTTCAACTCCGCGGAACGTAATGATACGACCTTGACCTCGCTTCTCACCAGCCGGGTGTAATTTATTTCAGCTTTTTTCCCATGAATGGTAATTTGTTTTTCTTGGAATGAAAAGCTTAGATTATTTAATACGTCCATGCCGATGATTATTTCGTTCGGCATTATTTCTAACACATACACATTAGTTGATATTACATATTCATCAATTAATATATCACAATCAAAAAAACCTAGAGGAGTAATGCTATCTCCACTTATACCAGCTAATTTCACATTATCAGTCGTTAAATTAGGTTTACCAATTTTCAAATAAAATTCATAATTAATCATAGTAATATCACTTCCAGTATCAATTAATGCATCACAATTTATACCATTTATTTCAACATTTTTACTAAGCTTATTTACAGTTTTTGGAGAGTTAAGAATATACACTTTATTTGAGAGAGACACTTTAAAATCTCTTTGCGGGCAGATACTGGCTTTGTGGCCAAAGCTACCACATTGGAAACATTTCAATCCTTTGTTTTTAAACTTGCAATTAATTGATTTATGGCCAGCCTCATTGCAATTAAAACATTTATTATTACTCTTGTGATAGTAATTATCATCATCATAATTCTTTTGAGCACGAACGAACGGCAATGGTGAATTTTTAGCTTCTTTCGCGATATCAAATTTACTTCTGTTTTCGGAAACACGCCAATTTCTGTTCGTTTCCTTTTTAAGGTGACTTCGTGCAGCTTCATATTCGTCCAGTTTATTAACCAAATCTTCTACTTTCTTTATTTTGGGCAAATCGTCGAGAAAATGATCGCGTACGTCATTTGGTATTTTACTCTTTAACTGGTCAACGACCATTAGCTGCTTTAAATCTTCAAAATCGGTTATTTCTAAACAATTGACCCATTCCTCAAAAAAGTTATTCAGTTCAAAACCGAAATCCCGCCATGAAGAAGAAGAATCTCGTTTGTGAGTAAAGAACTTCTGCCTGAGTTGTTCGGAAGTTAATTTAAATCTTTTAAGCAACAGTTTTTTTATGTAATCATAGTCATTAGCTGATGGATCAGGTTCACGAGCAATTAAATTGACTATATCTAATGGTAATGACCCGAGTAAATAAGAAATCCAGTTTTCTTTTGCAATGTTAGCCCTACTTATTTGTTTCTCAAATAACGAAAGGTAAACACTTATGTCTCCGCTATTATCATAATTCTTCAGCAATTTTAATATATCAGTCTTAGGCATATCTGATACAGTTAAAGTATTTTCTCTACTTTTTAACTCAAGTTCTAACTTTTTCAAAGTATATTCGCGCTCATTCTTTTCGGCTTCCGCTTTGGCCTTTTCGGCTTCGGCTTTTTCAGCATCTAACCGTTCGCGCTCCTGAGTGATAGTTAAAAGTAAGTTTTTTACGAACTCTTCGTTATAGTCTTTCGACTCTGTTATCATTGTAACTAACTGTCGCACTTTGGCATCCTGTGGTGCCGTTAGTTCTAATTCGTCTACTAAAGTTAGTAAGTCGCTCTTTCGTGCTCGTGCAAGAAATGCCATACTTGAGAATAAATCAAAATTGTACTCACAATTTCTTCAACATCGATCCACACTGCGTCAGTCCACAAGGAGTTGGTATCCAAGAGGTTTATTGTAGAACGTCAAATTTCACTCCTGTTTGGCTCTTCTTTCGTCTATGTACCGGTCTTTGTTAAAATCCGGGTCGAACCCCCATATTTGTAGGACTCAGGAATCACTACTATTTAGAATCACGCACATTTAATTACATTTAGGACGAACAATTACATTAACATAAAAGAAATGAACATTAAATAGATTTCGTCGAATACGTCGCAGGATTAATTCATATGTGCCATCTCGTCTTTCGTCCAGAGACCCGTCTCGTCTCACGCGTCTTGACTTTCGTTCAGACTCATCTCGTCTCCTCTGCACTCCGTCTAACAAGCCTCAACGCCTGTTGGCCAGCAGATGGCGCTCTTTATCAGGCGTTCGTCACTACATAAATATATTTAATGTATATTTTCTTAAATAACAGAAATTTCAGTTCATACCTAAATTATATATATATATATATAAGCAATTTTTTATGTGAAGCAGAATACAGTCAAGAGACTTTCGATTTCATGACGTCGTTTTATTTCATATAGAAAAAGCACTCATTATTACAAGCGGGCAGCACACACACGACACAGCAAGAAATGAGGAAAAGGCTCTTGAACATTTTATCCCTGATCTTATATAACCTGAGATATTAATAGGGATTTTTGCTTCACGCGTCGATGAGACAAGGGAAACACAGGGATCTTTTAAAAAAGAATTTGTCTTGTCAGCGGTATTTTGTCCCTTCACTCGGAGTGTGAGATAGTTAGGCTTTTAGCCGATTCAGCAATTTTACAAAGCTTCTCTTGAATTAATTAAGTACAGAAAGTGGAATTAGATCAGGAAATAAGAGAATATTTTAGAATTAAGTTACTATGGGCTAACTTAAGATAAAACCTTGGAAATTAATTAAATTGAAATTAGAGTTTAAAATGTCATTAGAATTCCCCACCACCACCACCGCAAGACGTGGTAGTGCGTTGGGACCCTCGACACACAGCCATACCTTACAGTGGTGTTCAAGTAAGAAACTAAAATTTAAAGTCATATTAAATGTGATATCCGAGTTTCCCTTACCTTTACATTAATATAAAAATCATTTTGAATAAGATTATGTAAAACATAAAAAAGATAAAGATCTGTGAAAATATTAGATAAACTTAAATATTCAGCAGCACCAAAAATAATAATATTAAAATGTGCAATATAAAAATTATTTTCTTCAGAAACTCAGTCTATTGTCTCCCAGTCTGTAAGATTGTCTCTATTTGGTAAGGAATGTCTCTAAAGAATGCTTGCACACAGCGTCCTTTAAATAGTGGAAGGCTCACCAAAATTATCAAATTGGATGTAAAATAATGGAATAATAACTTGAACTTATATAACAATAAAATATCAACATAGTTCTGATTTTTGTATGTAACACTTGAATCTGAAAATAATATGAGATTCAAAATATTCTTATTATAAACATTAATACTCAAAACAAATGACATAAAAATGTGTAATTTTAAAAGAAAAACTTTAACTCACTAGTTAGCCAATTCGTGGTGACTAGTTCAACCTTGTCCACCAATTTCTAGTAGTGTGTGGAACTTAATGATCCAAAATTAAGACATCAAGAAGGGGGACGTAATTCTTATTCCCTTTCTACTCTCATCCAGGAATATTTATTTCCAAAGTGAAGAACGACATATCCAGGATAAAAATGGAAAGAGATAGAAATTAATTGTGAGGTTGACTCTATATTCACATCTCAAAAAGACTGCTGTATTTGAATTTATGTTGTGATGGTGCCTATCACATCATCATCATGAAGAAAAGAAAAACACTCTAACGAGTGGAGACAACGGGCCAACCTAAGTTGGGGTTTATGTGGAAAAAACATGGTAAATAAAATGATTTTTTTAAATTTAAATTAGTGTTCATGACTTAATTTTAATTTTTCTGGAGGATATGTTCTTAATTTTGATACATGGACAATATCAGTAGCTTTGTTTGCTAATGCGTTTGGTTTAGTTATTTTATAATTTACATCTCAAATTTTAGTTATTATTTCATATGGACCTGAAAATACTGGAGATAATTTTCTACGATTAGGGTAATTAAATTCCTCATACATTACAATGTCACTAGGTTTGAATGGAGAATATATAAATCTAGCATTATTTCATTTTTATCATTATATTTTATTGCATTATCTTTAGCTAATTTGCTGGCTTCTTCTACTGGAGGATAGAATTGATTTTGAGTTAAGGCAGGAGAATAAGGTAAAGTGCCAAATAACAAATATACAGGAGGAAATTTTGTAACTGAATGGGGTGTTAAATTATATTCATTGATTACTTGTTCTAAAAGTCTAGTTCAAGAAATTTTAATAGGAGAATTGACCTTGCACTTTAATTTAGTTACTATTGACTGGTTAACTCTTTCACATTTCCCATTAGTTTGTGGATGATGTTAACAGATGCTTGACACTGTAATTTCTGAGGAAATGTTTGAATTTAGATAAGGTAAAAGCACCATTTCTATCAGTTAATAATTTGAAAGGAACCTGGAGTTGGAAAACTTGCTTTAATACATTAATATAGGTTTCAGAATTTTCATTTTTGGAAGAAAAAGGCCAAATCTAGTCACATGATCATTTACTATATGAAGAAATTTTTTAGTTGAATTGTAATAGTTAAATCCACCAACAGTATCGACAGAAAGACATTCAAAAGGACGATCTGTGTGTGTGTGGGGGGGGGGGGCACAGCCTGTAAAAAGCCAAATCTTTTTTGCTTTTTCTTTTTATTTAATTGACAAATATCACAATATTTAACAAAAAGTGCAATATCTTGAGTAATATGGGGCCAATAATACTGAGGAGTAATTAAATTTATCATTTTTTGCCTGGATGCCCGAATTGCTCATGAGCCTTTTGCAAAACTTTTTTCCTAAGAGAAAAAGGTACAACTATTTTAAACAAAATTTTCTTTTTAACCGCAAGTACATCATTAATATTTTTATATTAAGTATTATCTAAATTGCCTAAATTTTGATAGTGTTTTATCTCATCTAATTCCAATAAATGCACAGAATGTTGGAGATATTGAGCAGTAAGATGCCTTGATAACATATCAGCTTCAACATTAGCTGTACCCTTTAAATATTTAACTTCATAATCAAACCTGCTTAATTTTAAAGACCAACAAAATAATCTTCCCCTTATTTATTCTTTTTTACATTTTTAAGCCAAACAAGAGCAGCATGATCAGTATGAATTATAAATTTTTTTCCGTGTAAATAGTAATAAAATTTATCAAGAGCATCTATTATTGCTAAACATTCCAACTCAGTTATACGGTAATTTTTTCATACGAATGTAAAGTTCTTGAATGATAAGATACAGGATGTAATTTACCAGAACAGTCGAGCTGTTTTAGAGCAGCTCTAATGGTTACCTGAGATGCATCACAAAAAACATGAAGAGGTAAATTAGTTATATAGCTGTAACACTGGTTTAGTTATCAATTTATTTTTTAATATTTCAAAAGCGTTTTGACAGTCTTCTGTCCATTGCCATGGTGTATCTTTTTTAAGAAGATTATTTAAGGGTTCTCTAATTTTAGCATAAGAATCAATAAACTTATAAACATTTACAGAGCCAAGAAAACCTTGAAGTTGTTAAACATTTTTTGGAGGTTGTAATTTTTTAATACTTTCAATACTATGATTATCAGGAGAAATGCATCCTTCTTTGACTTTATACCCCAAGAAATAAATTTTATCTTGAGCAGACACATATTTAGAAAATTTTAATTTAATGTTTTTTTTTTTTTTTTTTTGAAAATCTGTTTTAAATGATCATAGTGTTCCTCTGATAAGTTAGAGAAAATTACTATGTCATCAAAATAGTGACATGCAAAATTTGAAAATTTGTGTTTATTTAAAATTCTATGAATAGTTCTATTAAATATTGCAGGTGCATTTTTAAAGCCAAAAGGTAGGACTTGAAATTCATTTAAACCTTCAGTAGTTACAAATGCCAATTTATGTTGGTCTTGTTCATACAAGGGTATGTGCCAATATCCAGATGCAAGATCCAAAGTGGAAAAAACTTTGGCAGTATTTAATTTATCTAATAAAGTATCTATTCTAGGGAGAGGCTCTGTCTCAGATTTGCAAAGGGAATTAATTTTACGATAATCAATACAAAGACGATTTTTTCTATTTTCATCTCTTTTATATGCTAATGTTACAGGGGAGGAATAATTACTAGTAGATTCTTTTATTAAACCTGCATCTAACAAATTTTTAATTTGCTTATTTATTTCAATTTTATCAGTAGCAGAGGTTCAATAAGCCCTTTGTGAAACTGGTAAATCAGATGTTAAATTTATTCTAGGGGGCTCCATTCTTATTATACCAACATCATATTTATTTTTTGCAAACACATGAGAATATTCTGACACCAGAGATAACACAGGTTCAGATAGCTTGTTTACAGTCAGAGGTGGGAAAATTTCCTCTGGAGTATTCACTACCTTCACCTTATTATCACTAGTTTTATTATTTTCAACAATATGTAAAGACATATAATTATTATTGGTATGCAAGTTGGTAATAATTTTTCCAGATTTAAATATTTTACGTTTGTCACAATCTATAATTAATTTAAACTACTATCTGTAAATCCTAAAATGATGTACAGTAAAAGATTGTCCATAATATATAATTTGATTTTCTTATTTATTTGGCCAATTTTTAAATATATGTCACAAATTTGGGTTAATTGGAATGTTCCATGTGCTTGTTTGACTCTAATAGGGTTTACATTTTTTTTTATTTTTTTTTGTCAAGTTAAGTTTTTTTACAATATTTGCAGATATAATTTAAAAAGTGTATCCTGTGTCAATAACAATATTTACATGATTATGAGGGTTATAAACATTGTCCAAGTTACCTAGACTTGGTAAAGTTGAGATGTGTCCGGACACTAATAATTGTAACTGCCCTGACCCAGGGGCCTCATTAGAAGAATTTAGTCTCATTTTAGATTTTTGAAAACAGCCAAGAGGGACTTCTGTGCACGGGGTAGTCAAACTGGCTATTATTGGAGTATTGATCATAAATTGAGGTTGATAAAAGGGACATACTTGTATCCAATGATAAACATTTGGAATACGTATTTGAGTACAAATTCTACATGGAGAAAATGGTAATCTTTGTTGAAAATGCAAATTATGACTATAGTTATTGTAATTATTTAGACATGGCCTTATTGAATTTTGATAATTTTGTCTAAAATGATTTTGAACTCGAGGTACAAATGAATTTTGAAATCCATAATTAAAATTATGCCTAGGTATGAAAGATGGTTACCTTGCTCTGGTTTTATTACACCTGCCTGGATTTGGTTCTGAAGATTCTTCCATTTTTAATAGTTTAGTTGTTATTGTAAGCGATTCTGTAGGGGTAGAAGGACCTTTTATGCTTACCAATGGTTTTAGTTGAGTTGGCAGTCCATCAGTAAGACCTTCTAAAATTATTTGTGGAGTAAGGACTAATTGTCTGCCACAATTTAATTTTTGAGGAAAATATTCAACTAATTTAGCATTTTTTAATCAAATTTCAAATTGTGAAATTTCAAATTGTGAAAAATTTAAAAAATTAAAATTGGGTCCAATAAACTGTACATTTAATATACAACATAACTCATCAAAATTATAAATATTTAAACAACTATTTATATAATGAGTTAAAGCTGATCCTTTATGAAATTTAGCAATATTTTTAATTTTCCACAAGTCATTCTTATTATTCTCTTGACAAATTTTTGTTAAAATATCCCAACCATAAATCCATCTTCATCCCATTTTCGGGATCAAAAAGGGTTATGGAAGGTTCTTGGGCTGTACGATTATTTTCTTCTTTATGAATTTTATTTTCTGAACTTTGAGAATTAGACACATTTGTTTTATCTTCGTCAGTCATTTTTCCAGATCTTAACATTAAAGTATATTTCAAATAAAAAACATTATAAATTTATGCATAAAATTTTAAAAAATCGATTTGATAAAGACTAAAAATTCAATATTTTAAATAATACTGCCGCATTGAAAAGTCAGAAGTTGACTCCACATGGCCGAATGGTCATAGTACTGGACTTATAATCAAGAGATCATAAGTTTGAATCTCGCTAGAGACAATGCGATGTACATTTTGTGTAAATATTTAATTCCTTGATTTTATATTTCCCTTTATTTCATGTTCCAGAAGATTCTGGACATTTCTTTAGTTTACCAGACAAGTGTTCTGGTCTTTTCTTACTGTCTCCAGAAAAGTATTCTGGAACTTTCCCTGCTCGTATAAAAGCAGAAGATTTGTTAGTCAGAGTTGAGTTAATACATTTGATTTAGCTCTACTTCTTGTGTGCATCATTGCGTTCTACACTAAAGTATCTACGTGAGAATACTATTAAAATATAATTTGCAATAATTCAAAAATGAAAATCAAAAGAAAAAAAACACACAATATAAATCTTGCTTTTCATTCGTTGAACCAGGAAACATTAAACACTTTTTGATAAATCATTTTTTAATCACAAAAATGTAATTTTGAGCACTGGAACTGGCACTGGAGACTACGGCAGGTGACGGAAAGCTATTTGTATATTGAGATGATAATATAGCAAGGAAATCGAGATCGGGATTATACAGCACAGGTAAGGAGCCAGAAATTTTTTATGATGACAAGGAGCCCCAACTCCTTGAAGATATAAGGAGCACGCACATGACGATATGGAGCACAAACACAAGGGAATCTATTGAACAACAATGTCGGATGAGGCATGTTACCATAGACGATGCGGTAACATGACGGAATGCAGGGGGTATTGCATCGGTTGGCATGGAACGACGTAGCCAAAGGAGCTTCGCCATCAGAGACAGCGTGACCGGGATCGAGCGGCCGCACCAGTACGGAACCATCTTCGATGCACGGCTAGCTGCGGAGAAGCAGTGCAACGTTGGAGTCTCACCCGTGGATTTAATTTTAATTCTTTTAGTTCATTTGACAATTTTTCGCAGGAAACTATCCTTGCCGACTCTTTAATATGTAAACAATTTTTTATGTGAAGCAGAATGCAGTTTCGAAGACAGTGAAGAGACATTCGATTTCGTGACGTTGTTTTATTTCATATAGGAGAAGCACGCATTATGTACAAGTTGGCACAGAATACAACACAGAACGACACAGCAAGAAATGAGGAATAAACTCTTGAACATTTTATCCCTAGTCTCATATAAGGGCCGTGGTGGCCTGGTGGTAAGGTCTCGTTTTCGGAACCGGAGGGTTTCAGGTTCGAGACCGGATTCCACCGAAGAACCGTCGTGTAAGGGGATCTGTTGCACGTTAAATCCGTCCTGACCAAACGTCCTCCCGGTGGTGTGGAGAGGGGGGTGCCAGCTCAGGTGTCGTCCTCGTCATCTGACCGCGGTTCAAAATTACGAGGGCCGTCCCAAAATAGCCCAAGTGTTGCTTCAAACGGGACGTTAATATAACCAAACCAAACCAAACCCTGGTCTTATATAACCTGAGATATTGATAGGAATTTTTTCTACACGCGTCGAAGAGGCAAGGGAAACACAGGGATCTTTTAACACTAAACCTACCGGCATTTCACCGATACATTGGAATTGCCATTGGAAGCGGGTCAAATGACCCGCTCGTGGTAGCTTTAGTGTTAAAAAAGAATTTGTCTTGTCGGCGGTATTTTGTCCCTTCACTCGGAGTGTGGGAAAGTTAAGCTTTTAGCTGATTCAGCAGTTTTACAAAGCTTCTCTTGAATTAATTAAGTACAGAAAGTGGAATTAGATCAGGAAATAAGAGAATATTTTAGAATGAAGTTGCTATGGGCTAAATTAAGATAAAATCTCAGAAATTAATTAAATTGAAATTAGAGTTTAAAATATCATTATATATATATATATATATATTGTAATAGATTTCTGGAAATTAATTACTTTCAAAAGTATATATTTAATCGTTCGTATGATATTTTTAAAATTTTAAATAACATATTTAGTTCAGTTTTTGCTGAGAATAAAGTGCTTTAACTCTTAAATTACATTTAAGAAATAAAATCGAAAAAATCATCAAAATATAAGAATTATAGTGTCTTAAGGTGGGGTTTAATATTAAACATGTTTTCCTTTACTGATTAATAATCTAACTATTCATCTCGCGACCTCTTACTAATATGACCTATATACCTCATTAACCTTTAAAAATTTCTTAGTAAAATTAGGAGTATTTGGGGAGAGGGTGAATTATTACGTCCCAGCCTTTGGTTTAGGAGAAGAAAATATAAACTGAACAAATTTTTTCTTATTCAGAACGTATTTTCTTGATTTGCATAGAAAATGCAGGGAAAAAATTTATTTAAAAATTCAGAGTCAAGAAGTTTAGATGTGTGATTTATTTAAAATTCCTTGTAACAAGGAAGTGCAGTCAAGTTTGTTTTTGTGCGGTAGATATAGACCGCATAAAAGCAATCGCACACACGCAAAAAAAAAAAAAAAAAAATCCGAAATTGTAGTTATAAAAATAATTTTTTACAACATATCAAAAATAAAATGTGGTAAAGGAGATCCACATAAAAAAAGTCTCAGAAAAACTGTCGAAGATTTACGGAATAATGTGAAAGTGCCATCCGAATAAAATAAATAATTAAATTACATATGGAAACGTTTTTTTTAATTTAATTTTTTTATTTTAAACATGAACAAATTTTCGAAATAAACATAATTCAGTACTCGTGTAAAAAAAAAAAAAATACTTGCCGTAATCCAAAACGCGCATCTTTTTGTGATGAACTAGTTCACAGACACTTGAAGGTATTAGAGTTAATTTATTTTTGGAATATAGTATTCGTTTAATTTGGAATATTAGAATTACTTTACATGATACGTACGTACCTTTCATACCATTCACATTTTATTAGCGTACATATTTACCCTGATAGAAAAAATTACAACGATGTTATAAAGCCGAAGCTGTCGAAATTCTTATATCTGATTTTTTTTTAAATTGCACAGAAATAAAATAGGATCGTCCCTCAACAAGTTTGACTTTAATATAATATAATATAATATAATATATATATATAAAAGAACATTATTTCATATTCTTTGTATAGAATCGTTGAAAACTCTGATTTATTGAGTGGATATGAAGGGGAAAAAAAATGGCAGAAAGTTCAGAAATCCGGTAGTTTGTTTCTAATGGGCATTTCCTAATAGAATACTATTATATATATATATATATATATATGTCATGATATTTTAACTCTAATTACAATTTGATTAATTTTCAAGATTTTATCTTAATTTAGCCCATAGTAACTTTATTCTAAAATATTCTCTTAATTCGTGATGCAATTCCACTGTCTCTACTTAATTAACTCAATTAACTTTGTTAAATTGCTGACTCAGCTAAAAGTCTAATTTTCCCACACTCCGCTTGAAGAGGCAAAATACCGCTGATGAGGCAAATTCTTTTTTAAAATCTCCCTGTGTTTCCCCTGCCTTCTCCACGTGTGTAACGAAAATCCCTATCGAAATCTCGTAATATATTAGCACTATGAAGAAATGTTTTCCCTATCAAAATCATAGGTTATATAAAACCAAGGATAAAATGTCCAAGAGCTTTTTCCTCATTCCTGTTCTGTGTGCTTATCGCTTGTTCATATGCCTGCTTCTTAAAAATGAAATAAAACGACGTCGCGAAATTCAAGTCTCTTCACTGTCTTCAAACTGCATTTTACTTCACATAAAATAATGTTACACACACACACACACACACACACACACACACACACACACACACACA
>JAPMOR010014302.1:25218-41314 GCA_026543865.1 Argiope aurantia
ACAGACCTACAGTAAAGGAAATTATTCGTAAATATTGACTTCCTTTAATGTTTAATTTAAATACAGTAACAAATATACAACATAAAACAATATATAATTATTATTGTTTACTCTCATGCTTTTATCGTTATGTTATATAATAAAATTTAACTATATAAACGTAATTATAGATATAATAGTAAACAAAGCATGTAAACATAATTACGGCAAATATTATAATTATTATTGACAATAATACTGCCTACATTACAGCATTTTATGAAATAATTCTTTTCATAATGCACTTGATTAAAATCACGAATAATGGATATTACTGAGCTGTTAAATTTCTAATGTGAGAATAAATTATTTTTCATTTAGAAATATTAAGCATTAGTTTAAAATAATTAAATAAGCTTGCCCTACTATGCTGCGTCGGATAAAATCCTTCACGATGTATGGCACTTAACCATTTCTTTTTAAGCTCTTCATTTTTAGAAAAGGCAAAAACACTTACTCTTGGGCCATTCCTGTAATTTCCATTACAGTTTGGAACACAACAGATCAAAGGCATTTCTATTCCTTATTTTTAGTAATCCAAATGATTTTTCTTGCAAATAAGAAATGGCGCTTCATGTCTACTCAAACACAGGAGGGCCACTGGCTAAAACATGGCGTGGGAGGAAAAGAGTTCGTTTCTTATCAGTATACTTGAAGAGGGTGAAATTCCTCCCTCGGTCCCCCAATTCGCACCCACTCGAATAACCTCTCGGGGCGAAGTCATTACTTTCTGTGACGTAAGTATTCAGCTCTTTACAGCTTTCTCTTTGTTTGTTTGTTTTATTTTTGGGGGAGAGGGGCGATGACTTCTCTCTAACGTAACCTGCAAGTGAAAGAAAATACTAGTCACGTATCCTTTTCTTTCTTTCATATCCTTCCCTCTAAAACACCTTTTTTTTTTTTTTTTCATTCTAAGTTTATTTCTGGACAACAATCGTGTTATACTAGTTGCTTATATGTGTGCTAGCGGATTCTTATACCCCAAACGCTTTTTCACACGAGTATATGAAAAGAGAAGGGAGAGGGGAAATAATTAACAGTAAAATATCTAATAGGGTGGAAATCAAGGTCAAAGAATGACGAACTCCGTGAATGCTCTCTTTGTTATTTTTTTATTATTATTATTAGTAATGGTAATAATTTTACTTTTTTTTTTCTCCTTCTTATAGACTGCGTATTTCTGCCTTAGGGCAATTTTAATGTCTGTCGCTCTTACCTTATTTTATTTCTTATTCATTTATAATTCTTATGTTATTATCCATTTTTTTTTAAAATCCATTAATCATCTTACTTTTCTCTCCTAGATCATGTATATATGCGTATGTGTGTGTGTATGTATGTGTATACCTATATGTGTATGTGTGTGTATGTATGTATGTGAATATGTGTGTATATGTGTATGTATATGTATGTATATAAAAGAGAGGCGAAGTGGCGGAAAGAAGGAAAATACTAAAAATATTTAACACTTCTTCTGAGGCAAGAAACATTTAAATAATTTTTGTAAAAATAAATAAATTGATAAACTAATTTTTTTAAGTTGCTCTTAAAGAAAAATTCGCCCTTTTTTCACACCACATTTCTAAGGATTTTTCTATTTATAAGTAAATTGGCAATTATAACATTCTTAAATACCATTTAATTATAATAACCCAGCCAGGCGCCAGAAATCTTTCCTTCATTTGAGCCGGGAAATAATAATGATATTAGTAGTAGAATGTAATTACCCCCCCCCCCCTCATTTTAAAATGTTATATGCATGATTACACATATTTAAGAAAGCTCTTTTTATTTATTTACAACTTAATTTACATATGATTTTACAAATCAATTTTCTCATCTTTCTTTTTAAGTACAATAATTTTGCATGATAAATGTATTTTTTATTCATATAAATATCAACATTTTATTAGAATTTATCTTAGCTTCCAAATAAGATTTTTTTCCCCCCTTATTATCAAAGTTAAGTTTTCTTATTACCAAAAGTTCTTAAAGTTTTTCTTTTTAAGATTTATCATTATCATTCATCTTTTTATGATCTTCCGTATTTTTTTTTAAATCTCTTAAACTTGATTTTTTTTCTATTTTTTATTTTTAGCCGTTAGCTATAATAATACATTAGCACAATTATTTTTAAATATTTCCTGCATTTTTTTTTTTCCTTTTTCCTAATCAGTTTCCACAATTATGGGTTTATAATGCTATTGAATTCACCGCCATATCAAAATTCTTAAAATTAAAAGGATAAGGGGGGGAAAGGGGAAGGCAAGATATAATTCAAGGTAAGGCAGTAATAGGATTTGGTAGTCAAGTATCTGTCTTTTTTAATTCTTCATGCGTGGCCTGGAAGCGTTTTCAGGCTCTTTTTCGCAGTTGTAAATTCCTCAAAGCGAGAGGATAATCTAGAAAAGATATATTTGCTTGTAACCAATGAGTAAGATGAAATTTCTTTTCCGGACATTAGTGCATATTAATTACATAATAACTAAGACGGTTCATAGACCTGTATTGCATGGCACACACTTGGTCGGATAAAAGGAGAATAACTGCCCCAGTAGCCTTTTCTGAATAGATTTTGCATCAATTATTTTACCAAATCTTATTTTTTGTTTTCTTCTTTTTTACTTCAAAAATCCATATATTTACAAACAATAACAATGGAAGCAATAACAGTTGAGTTACCTTCTATGATGTTAGACCCTCCATCTGATGCTGATATCGGTTTATTACCACTTAGAGGAACCAAATCCTCTACTTCTATATGTCCAACAGCATCAAATATTATAAAAGATATTAAAACTGGTGATAAAAGTATTCCAATGAAAGAACTTTGTCAGAGACTCCGCGGTTTAATCAACAGTCTCCCATCAGATGGCATGCGCTCCCATTTGCCAGTATTAATTAAAATGAAAGCTAACCAAATCCTAGATCTTCTGCAGGATAGAATCTCAACAATCAATAAAAAGGGAAAAGGTGTAGAAGTGGCAACCCAGGCAACAATTTCCCTAACGCATATAAAGGAAAAGGAGGAATGCAGAAAAGCTAAGGAAAAATTACCTCGGGATAAGCAGTTATCAGCAAATACCGTAAAGAAGCCTTCCTATGCAGAGGTGGCTAAATTAAAAAGTAGAAAAAAGAAACCAACAATGCTTCTCTATCCAACAGAAGAAAACGACAAAACTATTAAATCAATTCTAAGAGAAGAATTGAAGGAGGGCGGGCCCAATTTCAAAATCAGGGTGGTGAGAAAACTTCAAAATAAAGGGCTGGCAATTGTATGTGACAAGGAGCAGGAATTTGACCAATTGAAGAAGACAATCGAATCTAATGATTCTCTTAAAAATAATATAACTGTAAGATTGCCAAGAAAAAGATAACCAAGCCTAATTATATATGTTCTGCCCAATGACACTACAAATAAAGATGTCCAAACGGCGTTGAAAGCTTACACTAATATGCAGGAGGATCTGCGACTCCGATTCAAAATGAAAGGTTGCAGAGAAAGAACAAGCCATTGGGTTCTGGAAACTCCCGGTGAGGTTCTCCATACGCTTAAACAACTTAAAAAGATTCCTTTAAACTTGTCCATGTACCAGATGAAGGAATTCTTTCATGTCAAGAGGTGCTCGACTTGCCAAGTCTTTCGTCACACAGCCTTTTCAAAAGAATGCAAGTTCACTACGCCTTTTTGTGGTTGTTGTGGTTATAGACACCACAGCAGAAGCTGCAGAAGTGAGAATTCCAACTGCATTAACTGCTCCGAAAACAATAGATAGAGAGGTACTAACTTCAACGTGCGGCACAAAGCCATCGACAATCAATGTCCCTGCTACCAAAAAGAGGTAGCAGCTTATAAAAAATCAATGGACTATTATTAGTATGGACCGTAATAATTTTGAAAATTCTTCTTTTCCCTTTAACATCGCGACAGTCTCTACTCAATTCCCACTAAAAATACTCCAAATAAATTTAGCTAGAGCTAAAGCATCCACCAACCAGCTTCATATGACAGCAAGCACGATTAAACAGGATATCATCCTCGTGCAAGAACAATACCACTATAACAACGAAATCCCTGGAATTCCAAAATCATGGAAAACGTTTAGTTCCACAAATCAGAAAGCTGCAATTCTCATCCCATCATCACAAATAAAACCTGCTCTATTGACAACAAAAGCCAACGTGGTAGCTGTAAAAATTCAAACATCCTCATATCCCATCACAATAATTTCTGCCTACTCCTCACCAGCACAAGATGTCAGCACAACTCTCCAAGAAATCCAAGAGATCATTACCAGCTATCGGAGGAAAAGATTATCATCGGCGCTGATCTCAATGGACACAATACTCTTTGGGGATACAGGTCCAATGGCAACAGAGGTAATGAAGTCTTGGATTTTATCTTAGCAAATAATTTATACGTCTTAAATAAATCAGATGCCCCACCAACTTTCCAAAGAAATAACAGCATTGGCTGGCCAGATCTGACCTTATGTTCCCAATCCATTATAGACTCTTCCATTAACTGGGAGGTTCTGGATGATATTTCCTTAAGTGACCATAGATATATACAAACAACAATAGCATCCACTATAGCTAACCAGTTCTACAAAAGATTCAAGACACGCCATGGGAATCATCCTAGATTTCTGAATATGCTTGATAAAGATATTTATTATCTAGAAAATAAAATAGCAACAGTAAGAAATTCCAGAGAGCTAAATGACGCTACAATAGTTCTTCAAAACTCTATTTTTAATGCCTGCAACAAAACCTTGAAGATTAAAAAACAGCTTTTGTTAACGAAACCAAACTGGTGGACAGAAAAATTAGAAATTCATAAAAAGAAAGTCAGAGCACTAAGAAAGAGAGCATAGAGGGCACCAGAAATTGAAAAGCAGTTTAGATACCAGATCTTCAAGAAAGAGAAAACAGAGTACAAAAAACATATTAAACAAGCAAAAAATACGGGCTGGAGAAATTTCTGCAGTTCAGCCTCCAACCCATATGGAAAACATTACAAAGCCGCTTTTCGGAAATCAGTTTTCCCATCACAAATTCCATACCTGATGAACAGTGACCCAAAAGGAAGTCTGAAAGAAGCTGCCCAAACTATCTTGGACCAGATTTTCCCGTCTCCTGCTATTTCAACTAATTATAATTTAAACACTTCAACGCAGCCACTTGACCCTCCGTTTTCCCTCCAAGAAATTTCAATGATTACAGACAACCTTCCGTCAGGTAAAGCTCCCGGTATTGATGGAATTGACAACGTACTTCTTAAAATTATACACAAGCGCTTTCACAATATCTTCCCTACTCTCTTTAATAAGTGCCTAGAATTAAGTTGCTTCTCAGATTCCTTGAAAATAGGAAATATTATTTTATTCCAGAAACAAGGAAAAGATCAGAGACTGGTATCTTCATATCGACCCATTTCTCTCCTGCCAACAATCGGGAAGGTGCTAGAGAAATTGATGACTCAAAGGTTAACTTACCATCTTGAGACCACTAATAGCCTCAGCGAGCGTCAACATGGGTTTAGGGAAGGTAAATCAGTAAGTGCAGCCATCCATGAGCTGATAAATAAAATTCAAGCTGCAAGAAGAGAAGGCAAACATGTCTTAGTGCTCTCTATTGATATAAAAAGAGACTTTGACAACTTGCAACACAAAGAAATTCTCAAGAGTCTGGATGAAAGTCCCTGTCCTTTAAACATCAATCGTCTCTTTCAGTCTCCTCCAAAACAGAAAAGTGACCCTAATGACTCCAGAAGGTAGGGCCATGAAAGATCAGAAACAAGCCTGCCCTCATCGATCATCCAGTGGTCCCGCTCTGTGGAATCTCGTAGCCAACGAAATTCTCAAACAGGTCTGGCCAGAAAATGTACATATTCAAGCCTTTGCAGATGATTTTGTGCTGGTTATCGAAGCGGAAACAAAAAATTGCCTGGAAAGAGAAACTAAACTTGCAATAGCCAAATTTAACTCCTGGTGCTCAAATAATAAACTTTCCATCTCCACGGAAAAAACAACCCATATTTTATTCAGCAAAATGGCGAGAGGCCCCAGAATCACATGGAATAGAGACATCATTAAGAGAAACAAATCTATTAAATATCTAGGAGTCCACGTTGATGACCAATTAAACTGGCTAGAACACATAAAAAAACAAGGAGAAAAGACCATTAAAATGCACCAAAACCACAAAAGAATCGCTGGCAGCAAATGGGGAATCTCTCAGAAACACAAAAGAGTTCTTTACAATACAGTAGTTGAGAGAATGCTCGCCCATGGTTCATCAGCGTGGTGTCTAAACCCAACATTCAGAATGAAGAGGAAACTCTCCACCATTCAGAGACCATTTCTCCTCTATATTTCAGGTGCTTACCACACAACTCCAACAGCAGCGCTACAAGCCATTCTCGGCATTCCACCCCTGCACATGCAATTAAAGTTTGAAGCCAGACTAGCGACAATATATCGCCTAAGAATCCCTCTTTCGCATAATATAACAGAAATACAACCAGAAGAGCTTGAGAAGAAAGCAACTCACTCTTCACAGCATCTCAATCCCAACCAAATCTCATTGGAAGATGAAGGAATAAATTTATCTCAAATAAACAAGAAATTATCGGCAGATTATTTCAAAGGATTCTGTTTATTTTCTTAATTTTTGATGCATTTAAAGCTAAACATTGTTAATTGATCAATCTTTCATATTCATTCTGAAGTACTTTTGAATTAAAATAAAACAGAATAAAGGAAATTAAAAATTTCTAATCTGCATAGCGTTACTCCAACTGGAGTAGGAAAATTAACGCATATTCGTTACCGTAATTGGCGATGAAAATTCATGCATGCGCATTGTGTTCTGATTGTTTACAACTACTATCAGCGGATGCGCTTTGATTTAAATTATTTTTAGGTTAGTTGTATGCTTTTGTAATTAAATTGTATTTATGTTAGTTATATATTTTTTGTATATGCTTATAGTTTTAAGTACATCGTTTTTTAAGTAGTTTTTTTAAACCTGTTTTCAACCGATTATTTTAAACGATTCGTTTTATTTTCTTAGTGTTTGAGGCATTTCAAATTAAACATTGTTAATTAATTGATCCGCTCATGATGAATCTGAGAAAATTTTGTTGACAAATTCTTGAGATATTACATAAATTAAGAAAGATATTATTTAGTGCCTATACAGTTTAAACTCTCAGTGACTCTGTTTTCAGAAATCATATTATAAAAAAATGCTTTGTTTCAGTAAAAAATATTACTATATTAATTGCAGATTAATCCTTTCCACTTTAATTTGAGGTATAAATTCTACGGGAGCTAACAGAAAATTAGAGAGATACATATTACGTTATGACTGAAGGCCTTTATAATATTATGAGGGAATTATATGACTATCAAAATTTGAAGTTTTAAAATATTTTGATGAAGAAGCTATTAAAATAGGAATTGCATAAAATATTTAATTATTAAAATTTTAACGAACATTAAGATTGGCGAACCGGCTGGTCGCCAAAGGCGGCTAGTAGGAAATAAATTTAAAATATGTCTTTAAAATAGAACTTTATATGCGCGTTTCTTTTAGAGGGCCCCAAGAATTTTAGAGCCATGGGTTCCAAACTGCTTAATTCCTCCCCTGCGTCACAGTTTAAATATTAGATGTTTTTATTTTAGAGGAAGGCACGTTTTGAGAATTTCAAGAGGGCCAACTTTGGGTATTGGGACTCATCCGTACAGGACATTCCAATCAATAATTCGTAGCTCATTGAAAAAAGGGGGTAGGGAGTAATTAGTCTAGGTTTGCTAAAAGCATATTAGTTGCTAGCAAGAATATTTGGCTAGAAAATGTATTGATATTTTACCTAAATTTTAATACTTAAGCATAAGTGAAATCTTCTGTCTGTTTGTGTATGTGCTGACTCTACAAACCACCTATTTGGCATGTACCTATCAAATTAGGAAAATATATAAATTGGAAAGAAGAAATGTGCTTCTGAGAGCGAATTTTCTTTAAAATTTTTAATTAGAATTTCAATTAATTAAAAGTTAAGCGAAATATTGGCGTTTATTCGAGATAACTTTCTAAAAGTTTACGGTAGAAAAATAATTTTTATAGTATCATAAAATTTTAATGTTACCAAATTTTTTGCCATATAATTTTTTTCTATATTTAATAAATTTTTGAAATATTTTAAACGTATTTTGCAACAGTATGTTTCATTGTTGAAAAGAAAATCCAAACTGTTCGCAATTATGTTACTAATATTTCATCTTGGCTTTTTTTTTTTTTTTTCATCGTTGTGACCAGGATGTGAAGATTAGGCTTATATTTCCATGTCGAATAGGTTTCAATTCTAGGTATGCATGATATAAATTTTTTGATATTTTTTTGTATTTACAAATAATGTTTAATTTCAAAATCAAGAAATGTTGGAAATTTTTTTAAGTGCCTCCATTTTAAAATATTGCTGCATTTTCCTGTGATATAATTGTAAAAATAAATATTTTATGTATAAAGTATAGATAGAAAAACAGAAAATTTTTGAAGTGTTAAGAACAATGAAAAAATACATCTGAACTTTACTAGTACAGGTATAGACGATTATAATTGTTTTAAGACAACAGGGTCGTTTAGACATACATTTCAGCTAATAATACATAAATTAATAATACAATTTCACAGTTGATAATTTTTTTATTATTTGAAATTAAATAGATCAAAAGCTTTAGAATTTCCGGTAATCAAATAATTCATATACAAATAAAATAAACACCTAACGAATCTAATATAGTTATAAAAATACACTAAATATCATACTTAAAACTTTATCTTTTCATACATAAATATAACTGGAAGATCTTGATTATAAAATAAATGAGATATCTAAGATTTATGCATATATTTTTAACAGTATAAAGACATGCGATTTAGAGACTGATAAAACAATAAAATTAATGAAATCTTTTTTTTTATTTTATGGCAATTTACATTAGATATATAATTATTTTTTTATCTTAATATTTTTAGGTTGTACTGAATTGCACATTTCTTCTTCCCAAATATATTTGTGTTAAATTTAGTCACTCTACGTAGAAGGGTCTATGTTGTAAAATAAACTGTCAAAATCAATGAAGGTTCTATGAAAAATTGGGAAAACAGATTTAGTTAAGTCTTTTTTTTTTCCAAATATGTTTGTTTTAAATATATCTGCGGTTGTTAGGAATAAACTTTTAAAGGTCTTAAATGTATATCTTAGTTAAAATAATATACACTTGCATACAAATTAAAATGATTTCTCCATTACATATTATGCAAATTAAAATGTATTTGCTCATTAGGAATATTTCATAAGAAATCAATATTAAATACAAGATTATTTTATATTAAAAGAAATGCATTAAATACTAGATAATCTTTAATGGCATAATTGCTTCTCCGTGACAGGGTTTATTTTTATTTACTTCATTTTGCATCCTCATACAAAGAGGGGGGGAAAGAAGAGGAGAACCATTTTCTTATGCAAATGATATTTAGTATTAGTAATTTATTAATTTCATTATAAAGGAATGCTGAACAATGGTAAGAGTATTTTTATACTTTAAGTATTTTGGTTCACATTTTGAGAGAGATTATTTTAATAGTAATTTTAAAATAAAAAAGTGAAGTAATAAATAATTTAAATAATTTTTTTATGGATAGTAGTATTAAAACATTAACGTTTCGTTAAATATTAATTCGAATTTAATACAAAATCACCAAACTTTTAGCCTATGTTAAGAAAAATTATTGCTGTTACAAAAGTATTGCAATGTATTTTTTTTAACAATATATTAAGAGGAAATTATACATTCCATATTAATAATATGATTACACATTTCTATAACGAAAATATGCTGAAGATTTAATCCAGGTTTCATGCATTATGGTTG
Organism: Argiope aurantia; assembly: GCA_026543865.1. Taxonomy (NCBI): domain Eukaryota; kingdom Metazoa; phylum Arthropoda; class Arachnida; order Araneae; family Araneidae; genus Argiope; species Argiope aurantia. The sequence continues at coordinate 35,205 of JAPMOR010014302.1, forward strand.
AAAGTAAATTGCATTAATAAAACTGAATGCTCACTCATATAATTATAAGAAAAGAAAATATTTATAAAAAAACTTTTTTAATGTTATCACAACAGTTTCATCTGTAATGCAAAAACATAAATCTGACTTTATTTCTTTCAATAAATAGGTCGTAATTAGGGTTGCGTGTAGTTGTGGTTGACTCCAATTATTGCGATATGTTAGAAAAATAATTTTATTTACTTTTAAACTCAATAAAATAAACAATTGATTTTGACTATAAATTTCATCAAGGCGAATGCGTGAGCGTTCTGAAGAAAAAGGAGAGAATAGCTTTTAGAAGCATCGCGCGTGTCAATACCAGAATGACAGACAGCGCACAAGTTGCGTCACATACAACCTCGACGGAGACTGTAGTTTACAGATTCATATTGATATATAATTTATGATAGGCATTCACTATAAATAAATTAATGCTCTAAGTTCAATTGGTCGCTTTGAAATTTTATTCTGATCTCAATTGGAGTTCTGTCAACTATGGGTTCATGGTGTAGACAATCAGACTTTTTCCATAGCAAAATGTCTGCAACAAGCATATAGTTTTCACAAAAAGAATTGCTTCAGAACATCCGAATCAATGGACACATCGAAACTTAACCGTAAAGCCATTTCTAATAAATATAGTTAAATACCCAAGAGATTTGTATCTACAATGTGGGAGCTTTTATGTCAACAGATCAAGGAGATTATTTAATTATTTTTAATCAAAGGAGAAAAGAGTGTCGAATTATTAAATAGGCTAAGTTGGCAATTGCTAAACTCTCGAAATGTTTAACGTTATTTTGAAAGTTATTTAATTTTATACTTTCATTTAGACTGAGCTATCGAATTTATTCAAATCAAAATCAAGAACTGCATTAATTAATTTTGGTATTTTATTTTAGTATTCTTCGTTATATTCTTCGTTCCCATTTGCAAGTTATTTTTTATACCTTTTTAATGACTGAAAAAATTAGGTGCTATTACTATCAAATTTTAGCTGTGCACTTTTTTATACATGTAATATTGTAACTGACGTTTTAAAAACGGACCTGAGTACAGCGTTTGAAAGAGTGATTAAATTCAGTGTAAATTCATCAAGTCTCTGGTTTTGTAAGCCTTGTGAGGGAAAAGCATAGTTTTTACGTAAAATCTTATTGTAAAAGCGTAGATGTATATTGTTGAAGAGTGCATTATCAGAGTTTAATCCGTCATGAGTTTTAACGACTTATTTAACAAGTAAAAACTACCTTTAAATATTTTTTAATAAATTAAAAATTTATTAAAATTATTATTTAAAATTTAGAAATTTAACTGACGAATAAATACTACACATATTAATGCATAAATCGATTTTTTTATTCCGTTTTTTTTTTTCAGCAGTAGATATCGGCTATCGTTTAATAATGCAACTCGAAGAAAATTAAATTTGAATTCAGTTAACATTTCTTAGATTTTAGCAGAAGCAAATGATCATTTTGGGAAATATTAATATATTTCTGTATTAGCTGACTCTTTCTTTTTATGCACTCTGTACTTGCAATATTTCCCATACAAAATGAAAAGTTATATATAAAAATAATTTATCCTTATTAAAGGACAAATTTTTAAAAAATGCAACATTGAAATGAAATCTACGATGATAATCAGAATTTTAAAAATTTGTAAAAGTGCTTCTAGTCTAGAAACTGATTTTTTGAAACTGATATAACACATCATCTTATGGAAATGTAACATCCGTATTTCGAAGTTTTTCTTATTACTTATGGCATTTCAGGAATTGCGTTTGCAAGCATTCCCTCCTTACAAATCATTCCAATACCACTAACTTCATTTAATTGTACTTCAAGCATAAGAAACAACTTTTTTTTAATGCTCATATTTAAATAACATATATTTCAGTGTTCAAACTTATTGTATTAAACAAACGAATCAAGAAGAAATAAAGCAAAAACTGCAGAAAACAAAACTCTTTCGTTTAATGCAAATTGTTATATTTATATAAAGTAATGTATTTATTATGTAAAATATACAGAATAAATTAGCATTGTTTCGAAATGGATACAGTATTTATATACAGTATTTCAAAATTACTTTAAACATCATGTTAAATTTCGCCAAATCTGACACTTTTAGATAACTTTTAAAGCATTGTAACCTCTTATGGAATTGATTCTTATCAGTAACACAACCAGCTTGTAAACAAGACCATTGATTGACAGTTTTATTATCGGTACGGAAATGTTCCGTAAGGAAAAATCATAAAACTCCTATTTGGGGCACCTGCTTTCTTTGTAGGGGATCAATATAAAAAGTGGCTAATGTGTTAAACATCGTAGGAAGTCTGTTTTATTTCTTGCAGTAGCGGCTTTATAGCAGCCTTTACTCCTCTGTGCCTTAAGGTGGATGGGACTGGGGAAGCATTCACTTAATAGGTTTGCGTAAGAGGTTTCAGAGGTTTTGCTGTCTATTTTCCTGTATTATTGGCGCAAAATAGGAAATATTTTATGGCTATTTACTAAAAGAAATGTTTTCCACTCTCTCTTAACGATTAATGATATGTAAGGATACCGACACGTTCTTTATTTTTCCGATCAATGCCAGACATTTTTTTCAGTATTAAGGCTTTTGTAATGATACAAAAGCAAACTATTGCATTATCACAGCGGCAAATTTCAAGGCAATTTTATCACATAAAGTATTGTGAATCTTGTTATTACGGAAGGAAGACATCACCTAATTCTGTCAAAGGGCTGTCGGAAGTTTTGATACTCAGTAGAAACTATCCATTTCAAATAACGCTGGTAGACCCGAAAAACTTAATCACTTATTATATCTTAATTTTGATCAAAAGAAAGCATAAAATCACTAAAAAAGATATCAAAGCAATTTTGCTTGCTTCTGATGAAAGTGATAATAATCTGTCAAAAAAAGATGATGATTGTCCAAAAAAAAAAAAAAAAAAGATACTTTAGCTTATATTTCATGTATTTTCAATAAAGAATGGGAATTGAAACTATCGAGGAGCAGATGGACAATAGAGAGGGGGGACGAAGAATCAACGAATACTGATCCTTCTTAGAGAAAAGCTGATAATTCCCGAATTGATATCATAAAACATCTAAAATTTTGTGGCTGCTCTAAGCATAATTTATCTGTTGCATCTGAAACAGAGGATTGTTTTAAATTGCTTTTCACGAATAATATGAGTGAAAAAAATTTGTGAAAGTACAAACATATATGCAAAGTTTATGAAATCTGTAGCATTTAATGAATAGAAACAGACTGGTAACAAAAAATGGCTGTGGAAGTCAGCTACGGACATATGTGACATATACCGTATTATCCACGATTGATAAAATTTACTACAGTTCGAACACGAACAATATAGAATGCGTAAAAGATACAAAAGTGTTTTTTCTTCAGAAAGTTGCAGAAAATATTTTGTAAATATATGTATAAACTTGTTATTTTATGTAATGCTATTTTTGCACTAATTATTTTTATTTAATACATGTAAAGCGCATCATCTCAATAATCTGTAGTTCAAATTTTATTTCATTTGGTTCAATAGAACGCATTATCGAGCCCTCGGAAGTGTGTAACTTATTTCTTGTCAACCCTGTACTTATTCCAGTGATTTATAATACATTCCCATAATTTGGCTCAGCAAAGTAACTCTTCTTAACATGCATATTACACAAGTCGAGAGAAGAGAGAGTTTTATTAAATTTAGCTTAAACATTAACTAAATTTTAGTCGGAGAATTCTCACAGTGAAATAAATAAAATAAATTTACCAATTCTTTACAGAGGAAGTAACAATTGGATGAAAAAAATAACGATTAATTTTAGAACTTCTATTCATTAAACTCTGAAATAGGGAAAATGACTCTATCGCCCTATTCATGGATAATATAAAAGAAAATTTCCCTAATAACTCCACTTCCAAGTAATCTAAATGCCCGATGAAAAGTTTTTTTTCTCTCCTAACCTATGATAACATCTTAGCCGAAACACAAAGATTAGTCAGCAAAAATACGACGTCTTATTCACTAATCAACTTATTCTGATAAATATAGCGCAAATTATAAGCTGAATGAACGAGATTTAAGTCAGAAGTCTGAAAATCTGCAAACTTCAAATCACATTTGTTTCGTAGTAGAGAGTAGACCTTCCTGAAATTGTCCACAGAATGTGGTATCTTATTCATCTTGTCATATATACTCCAACAGTAATGCAAATTATAAGCTTAATGAACGATATTTCAATCAAAAGACTAAAACTCTGCGGATTTAATTTCTTCGACATTCATTACATTGCGTTCATAGTTAACCGACCAAAAATTATCCACAAAATGCGGCATCTTATTGACCTGCCGCCATATCGATTATTTTGCCAAATATAGTCAAAACGCTTTAACTGTTACTTGCATATGACTGCACACGACTGTTTACAACATATTAACTTTAAGGTAGTTTTTAAATTATTATATTCGAGAATGTGTAGCTCTCCACGGCCATTTTGAATTGGTGAAGATTTTTGCCGACAAAACTCTCAATCTTCAGCCGACGGGGGGCAGGTGGTTGCCGACATGGGGGCAGTTGCCCCCCTACTAACACCGCCTCTGCAATTTCTTGCTGCATATTTACTATCACGAATCTTCTATCATTAGTAAACAAGAAAATAAAACGTATGCAATAAGTTTTCGCCTTAAAATAAACATAACAATGAAGGGTATTTTTTTCTATATACACCATCATCTTTAACGTAAAAAGACTTGTTCAGAATTTATAACGTATGCCATTATAAAACCTCAGCAGAGTGGGATTTTAAAAGAAACCAGAATATATCATACTAACGCAAAGCTTAGCATGTGGATCTCGAAGTGTAAACATGAGCAATAAGAGTAGGAATCACCAGGCTCATGTCAACCATTGGAGACCAATCACAGCGAAGTTCACATCAGCCTTTTGATACTTTTGTAAACTGCGCTGTTACTGAACTTCTTTGGGTTGACATGCTTTTATCGATCTCTAGAAAGTGCCAATTTCTCGAAGCGCCTATATCAGAAGCTCAGAATTAGTGCATCCTAAAGCTGATTGGATGCTCAAATCACGTCATTAGAAGGTTGACAAGCTACCCGTATTCGCTTAAAAAAGGATAGCCATTGACCATTTCTCTCCTTGTCTTGTTTGTATCTAATATAAAATGGATTACACTTGGAACTTATGTAATGCTCAATTCTACAAAAAGAAATATTTAAATGTCCATTTGTCCCACGTCCGTAAACAATCTGCTGAAGAACGATGTAAAAACTTTTCCTGTATTTATTGCGAGAAGAAATTTTCTTTAAAAAACACGTTGTCCAAACACATAGTTTCTAGTCATATTTGTAATGAAAGTAACTTGCCAGTTCAGTGAAAAGAACTAAATTGCATTGAAAAATATTTCCATTTAAGACTACATTTATGATATCCATTTCTGTGGAAACCGCGTCAAAAAAATTTATTCTTTTAAAAAAAAGCTTTGTAAAAAAAAAGGAAATTGTGGCCACACATATTTTAAAACTTGGATGCATCTTGAAAAAGAGTAAATTTAATTGCTATTTTTTTAAATTTATAAAAATGAATTGTTTATTATATAAATAACGTATATGTATAGTATTCTCTTTATTCTTTTAACTTCATATTTTGTAATATTGTCTTTACAATTTGGTTTTTAAATAAAGAAAACACTTTTGTATCCTTTGACTTATTTCATTCCCATTTTTAAAAATAAACATTAAATATCTTTCTTAGGATTGCTCAGTGGCAAATAACTATCCTAAACTTGTTTATTGCAAATTTATGGAATTAGCGGGGTCGAAGTTGTATAGTTAAGAATTCATTATTTAATTTCTTGTATGCAAAGAGAAAATATTGTAATCATTAAAAAAATTCAACTTTGAGATTTTGGTGAATATCGATGCTTTGCACTTTCCGGTATCGAGAAAACGCATTTTTGGAATTATGTTTATCTGTGAACATAATTACTGAAAAGCTGACTGAGTTATAGAGTCAAAATTTATACATTATCCAAATTTTATTACTC